>JABSTR010002837.1:0-75405 GCA_013339765.2 Haemaphysalis longicornis | reverse complement strand
ATCTAAAAATATAAGGCAGAGGCGACTCAGTAGCTAGTTTATCGCAGTGTTGGTATGACGTCACTAATATTTTTTGTTTGATTGGCGGTCGGCGACATATGTCTCCCCTAAAACCTGACTGAGCAATGGTAGTGGGGTTCTAGTTTTATTTCATGGTATCACTGGAACGCTAACTTACAGTAACACACTGATACGCTTGTTTTATTGTTCACAACTAATACTTTCTGTTTCTACCACATCACTGAGACACGAAATGTGATAGCTTTTAAGCGAAGCCTTTGTATTCTCACTGAGGGCGTCTGTTACGTGAACACGCCGAGGGAAGTGATGGAAAAAACGCTTCCCGTGGCCGGAATGGAACCAGGACCCCTCGTGTTGCTCCATTTGCTCCTCCGATTGCTCGTGTTGCTCCTCCGATTGCTCGATTTCGACACGGCTTTAGCTGAGTCCCAATACAGACAACCAAAGAATGCGCCATAGGAAACCTTCGCGTTCTACCATGGTCGTCGTTAGACGGAGGTGGTGCATGATTTCCTTTATCATTTCTTGCGTTTTTTGGGGTAAGCAGCCCTCTTTCACGTCTGGAACCAAGCTCCGCGAGATACTAGTGATGCCAAGCTCCGCAAGATAGGGGAAATATCCTTGCAGATTGAACACAGTTGCGTTTTGTCAAAGTGGTACTTTTAAGGGCCCTGGAAGTAAACATCACATTATGGGGTCTATACAGGGCCGCCTGCTCTTGTGTAAAAAGCTACCCTTCAGTTTAGCATGGTTTCAAATATTTGCACGTGGAAGTAACATAGAGTTCCTGTCGACGAAGTAGTTTCTTTCGATAATACTAGAAGAATTCGTTCGCTAAGATAATATAATATTTTCTGACAGCGGGAAACTTGTGTTGCATTATGAAGAGAAAGATCCACTGGTAATGTTCCCATTTGAGTGACAAACTTGGTGCAACATCAACTGTTTACAGAGAGCTAAAAAGTTTTGTGAATGGTATATTGTGCCTCTGATAATACCTCGGCAAACTGTGTGCCCCGCACTCACACTCACAGAGAAAAATATATTTTTCCTCACGCACTCACTCACCCTCACCAGTCGCGCTCATTACTCGCACTCACTCGCACTTCACGCCCGCCACTCCGCCGTCACCACTCGTCTTCTCCCCTCGCACGCGAGTGTGTGTAGCAGACCCTCCATGAGTCATGAAACCGAACAGTATTAGTGCATTACGGCGTCACAAGGCCATCTAAATCATATTCCTAAATCAACACGCCACCAGAGGATTAATTCTAGGGTGCCCCATCGCAGAACCCCATGACGACATATTTCCGAAGCTAAAAGCAATCCCGCCATTAACAACCATCACAGCGAGCGGCTCCTGCTACAAATAGCCAACATCCAGTACAAGCGCAATAGTGGCGCTCACCGCAATAAACCCCGAAAATGGCGCGAATAGCGCGAGTGCACTCGCGCGTGGTGAGCAGGGTTCACTGCGCGCGGGGCTCGCACTCACTCGCACTCACTCGCACTCACACCCGCCAGTCCAAAATGATGGCGAGGCTCACTCCACACTCACTCATGAGTGGGGAGGGGGTGTGTATGAGTGCACTTGTGAGTGAGCCTGCCGTCCTACGCCTCTGATTTTCAACGTTTTTCATGTTCTGTTCCTGATGCAGCCGAATTGTGTATAAGTACAGAAATGTCAAACTCACATTTTGGACATCTCGAACATCGACTGACAGTTCCCATTTAGAAGGTAGCAGATATGTGATAACTCCGCGCAGCCATTTTGAAAACCTTAATTGTTCACGAAAGTGCATTCGCGAAATGCCACAGTACTGGCCACCTGGACATCTTAAAGGCTGCACAATTTTAGTATAGGGAGTTTTCGTTGGTTCCGAATGTTTGGGACCTACATTAGGGTTTAGTTGCTGCTTGATGGTTCTCGCCATGCAGAATCTCGTATTGCGACAACGTTTTTTTGCTTCGGCATTCTTTCTACACATCGTTATCAACATTTTTGCTTCATAAATCCTTGTTCCCTTTCAGCTAATCGTTCTTGTCGCCCGAAGTAAAACGCGCCATTCTAACTTCAGAAAAAAGCGCCTTCGTCTGTTCAGAAAGTGGTTGTGGTGGTAACTTCTTTTCGCATGCCGCCGTCCCTAGGCTGTGTCGAGCTGCTCACTATGGAGTGAATAGTTGCCAGAGATATTTAGGTGCCTTTGCATGCTACAAACCTCCATCTTTCACACTTCGGACGCACTAAAAGCAGTTACAGATTTTTTCATGTGGCATCTGTTATTAGCGGATTGCACGCGTTGTGGCTGCGGCGATATTCCCAATAAAACGTTGAACGTGATAGTCGAGGCGCATTAGGTATCTTGGAAACAGACTAAGAGTATGGTTTTCAATCCTGTACAAAAACCGAAAAGTATCTTCTTTAAAAATGCCATAACTTAGCGAGTTCTTAAAGCAAGAAGAGGCATAAATTTTGGCAATGCATGAAAATACAGGAATATCCTTGTTTGCTTAGTATGCTGCTGTATTTTTGTGTCTGCGCTCATTAAGTATTACAAATCTAGGCAGCATCAATTTAAGGTCTATACGTGAATAACGGAAAAACTTGTTGAAATGTCACCAAAGAAAATTACGTCGTTTAATGCGGGAAGATAGTTAACCGCGGTTTTCTCCATAAAGAGACTGCCTCATCTCAAAATTTATTTTCCTTTTATTTTCCAGCTTAGCTGCGTGTTGTTACAGAATGTAAAGAAATATTTATTGCTTCAAATTTGGAGCCCGCTTCATTCAAGTCCCAGAAGTTGAGATTTTACACCTTAGGAGCAACAAGAATTTAAAACTCAAATACTCCTCGGGGGTAAATGTTTTATTTAACCAGCTTTCGAGGAAGTAACAAAGTTAGCTCAATTGGTAGGAGAACTCCACTAGATTCACAATGGTCCCTCATTCGAATCTTGGACCAGGACCAAATTTTTCTGATCTGTAAAGTTTTCGGGAAAGATGCGCAGCTTTACTTTGTAGCCCCACGGCTGCATGTCAGGTGGATGTCAAACTGTCCTTTGCGAGGGTCATATTATATTTAAAGAAGAACGTACACGAGCGGTGCCGTTACTTTCTGTGATGGCATTAGGATTGTCGGTTTTAGGCGGAGTCCCCGATTTCACAGTTTCTTTAGGCCCTCGCGGCTACAGTACATTGGTAATGCTCCAGAATATATTCTGGTAGAGAAGACGTCGAGCCATCAATCATCGTGCCCTACAATTTTCATGGTTTTTACTGGTCGCTGAAAGTTGACTTAAACGTTTCAATGCTAGAACGCACGGTACATTGACTCCTATGCTTTGATGGGAGAGGTTTTACCCAATTATCATCCCTAATACGCGTACAGGTGAAACCGATTTCCAGCTCTCTTGCCTGGTTGACAAACCTTTGGCGATGGGGATTATGCTTGCTATCTTTATGCTGACCCGAATCCAAATATATCAATTTCTGTGATTCGTGCGTTCATAAAGGGCGAGCTGGTCCAATAACAACGATGAAGCTTGGTTTATATTTTCTTAACTCCACCTTGTCTTCACTTACCGTGTTGTACAGGACTTACAGTGGAAACAAGTCATATTTGGGGGCTAAGAAATGTGACAAGAGCATAGTACATTTAAAAAGGTTAAGCCGAAGCAACTAGCCTAGAAAAAGCACGCATGCATTACTCATCATTATTGATTCGAATGAAAACAAACGAATGCAGCCTTCATTCCTTTGCAGGCAGGTTGTATGAGGGAAGGCTCGTGGTTTGTTGAACTGCACGATGCCAAAGAACGCCGGCTCATTGACATTTTCTGCTCAATGAGTAAGCTTCATGCAAATGCACTGGTGTCTTAGTCATTCGATGCTCATGAGTGTGCAATCAATACTGTGTGGTTTATGGATAAACCTCGTCAGATTACGCAGAATATTTGAGATGTCAGAGCGAGACCATTACTTTAAATTAACAACTTCGACGTATTATTAGAATATTTCTGAAAAAAAAATTGCAAATATTTATGGAGGCGGGGCACTAGTGACTTTATAATTAAATGCGAAGTTAATCATTGTTTATTTTTTTAAATGTAGTGCACCGTACTTTTTGCTTATTAGAAATTGCGGTTGCAGCAACGGTGCCGCCAGATAACTCCGAAGTAAACTGGTATTGCTATTATTATTGTTTTGTACACTGGGGGACTATAATGAGGTTAGGGTATGACAGCTCTAAACAGCACTTTTATACGTGGACACGTCGCCTTACTGTCTTCTCGCTAACGGGCCGCTGAATGACCGCCCTGACCCACTCCAGCGGCTAGCGTAGTCCTTTGCGACACACATTAAGAGATGTAGCCATCAGAAAAAGTTCGAAACTGCCTGTGTATGTTTTTGATAAGCAAAATTCCACTTAAAAACCATAATCAACTTGATGTCATAAGTAGTTAATAAATTCGATCTAGTCCTAATCGTAAACACGCTATCGTAAACATAACCAGTGTTTCCTAACCATTGCTACAGTAGAAAACGTATACACATTAATGTGATCTGTAGGCCTTCTTATTAAGGTAACAGCTTCAGATTTGCTTTGATAAATGTTTTCACTAGACAGTACAAGGTATAACCAACAACACCTACTTGACGGGTCGAGGCATTGGCGTGTAAGGAAGATTACTTGAACCACTCAGTAGCTGTTTTGAACCGCACTTCAACCGTTCGGCCAGCATTCGCATTTCCCCCGTAGAGCGGGAAACGCGTGAAAGGTACAATCTCAAGGGGTACAGGGCTACGCGCCTACATACAGCAACGACGACCATCTAGTTGAAACGCTTCTTATGAAGATTTGGAATCGGCAATGGCTAAAGTAAAAACCACAGTATACCGTAGTTATGGAGACTTCAATGTCAAGTAGGCAAGAATCAGGCTGGACACAAAGCAGTTGGGAGCTGTGGTCGCAGCTGTACAAATAGCAGGGAGGATCTACTAGTCCTAGCTCGCACAACGAAATAATCCACGCATCATGAACACCTTCTTCTAAAAACGGGAGAGCCGGAAGTGGACATGGAGGAGCCCGAATATGGGAGCATAAAAATAAAATAGACTTCATATTATGCGATAACCCTGGCGTCGCGCAGGATGTGGAAGTGCTCGGAAGGGTAAGGTGTAGTGACCACCGTATGGTAAAATCTGGAATTAGGCTAGATTTGAGGAGATACCGTAACAAGGTAGTGTCCTAACAAGCGTCCTACTCCCTAACAAGATCAATGAGCTAACCGTAAGACGTAAAGTTGAAGAACTCAGGATCGCGCTGCAAAACAGATATTCAGCTCTTATCGCGAGGAAGCACAGTTTACGACACAGGAAGGCATTTACCATTTTAAAACAAGTTTTATGAAAATTTTGATTTCATTTATTTATTTGAAGTTTTCTACAAGGCAAAGTAAAAACATTTCTTTGAAAGTAGCCTGCCCGTATTCATCAAAGTTGCGTACTTGGGCCAAAGTTTTGGCTTGACATAAAAAAAAAATTGGTACGTCGGCTTGGCGAGGTCGATACATGAACCGAGTGGTATTGAACCCACAAACGAACGACAGCATGGAATGACTAGAACGCCAGCGCATTTGCTTGTGAATGTTTCAGAGTTATTTACAGTTAAGGACATGTCAAAGCCGCCATTGTTTTCCATCGTGCAGCTCAACAAACAGCAAGCCCTTCCGCAAGCAACGTTTAACCCTGCGTTTGTACTTTTCTTCTCGAGTTTTACGCATATTGTATGAGGGGGTAATTTTATGGCAGTGACCTCACTGTCAGTGTATCTGACTTGCTTTTCTCTGTTAGAGTTTTTAGTCCACAGTATCAAGTTGTTCGCAATGGCTCTGAACCCATGCGGCAGAATGAACAGAAGTTCGCAAATACCCAAAAAAAACAACGGCAACAGCAACAACAACAACAACATAAAAAACAAACAGGCATTATCGTAGTCATTGGAACGGCCCGCCCTTTATGAACGCACGAATCACAAAAAGAGCTGGCTCATGTGGGCTTTGAGCAACGTAAACATACCACGTAATGAAAGTTTCGCCTATGATAAAACGGCAAAGAAACCTCTCAATCAGTTTTCTGTAGAAGTCCCAGAGATAATATTTTGATTAAAAACCTGTTCCGTCGAAACAGTGGAGCAAATGTACCGTACACTGGAGATTTGCGAAGGTTAGGCCCGCCTCTAAAGCGACAAATGGAAAGAATAAACATATACAGGACACGATGATGTCTAGAAGTGTTCTTTAAACACTATATTTTTTCGCGCATTACAGATGCACCGTAGCAGCAAAATGCCTGAAGAAAATTACGAAAGCAAGGACACCCCCACCTCTGGTAACAAGGGACTCCTGTAACCCGTTTACCATCACATAAAGGTTACGACGCCGCCTCTCGACGTGTGGTCCCGGTGCCCTTCTGCATGGCGTTCACCCTTAGGGAGCAATTCGAGTTAAAGTTTTTGGGCCATGTCAGATATTGAATTCATGATGGTGGGGTTCAAGTGGAATGGACTCTGAAAATTTGGTTCAATGAAATCAATTTATACCATCTATTTCGAAACACGGAGCTCGCTAGCAAATGTGGGGAAAACAAATTTCATGATGAGGCTGTCTTCTCATCGAGGAAAGATGCGGTGAAAATTTTTCCCAGTTTATGCACGATGGTTTTCTTTCGTAAGGTGTGATTCGTTGTCCTGTTGTCCGTCAGTCGTCTTTTGAGTAAACCTATATATTATACTGCTTAGCTAGCACAAATTTATCAGAGCCAACCGAAAAAATGTCAACAACCCATTAAGCAAGAATCAATTTTTCGTACTTGCACACGGTTCCCAAAATCTCCCCACTTTCTCCTGTTCCAATTCGCAAAATTTCATTATTTTAAAGTAGGCTACAACTATGGAGAGGGGGGACGATCTCGCCCAGAGCGCGGTTTATTAGGCTAAGAATGGATATTTCGAGGAGAAGAAAGAGCCGAAAAATAATGACGAATACGCCGATATGATAATGTTGATAGGGCAAGAGTACAAGGAGTTTATAATTGTACCCTCAGTGCTCACATTGGCCGCACTTCTCGCAATATTTCAATGTTCCGGCAGGTTTCCAAACCGTACGCCATATTTAATGTTTTGTAATTACCTCAGGTGGCTGTGTCCACCAAGTTCGACGTTTACGAAGATCGCCTCTCCCACAAGACGTGCCATCCGCAGAAAGCAGACCGCAGATCGAGATGCTCTGGTAAGATCCCCGACACACGGCTCGCCCTCTTGACCGGGCTTCCATTGTGTCAGCACGGTTTCTAGAAAACAACGAAGAGGCAATGATTCTAGATAAAAGAATACACGCGTCGATTATGAGGAAGAAGTACAATAGTATACTGTATTACATAAATCACGTATCGGTACACATTTGTCATTTGCAAATGCAGTTACGCTGTGCGTGAAAAATTATCGTATGGGTTTGTTCTTTGTTTGTTTGTTTATTTTTTTTGCTGAAGATTTGGGTTCCTTGAAGATTTTTCGATTGATTGGGCGTATTCAGCGTTAGTTGGACCCACTCTTAGCTTTCGCGCTTCTCAACATTTTAAGGAAGGAACGGTAGCTTATAGGGCTCCTGGATCACTTTTAAAGACAAGATTGTGGCAGAGAGAGACACTCATAATTGGTTTGAGAAAATGGCGCATCAGAATAAAGGTTTCCTCATTTCCTCGTAGAGTACATGGGCGGAACTTGTGGAAAAAATATTTATAGAGCAGCATGACTGGGCCACCCGCACCGTTGATCAGTGGCAGCGAGTGACAGCTTGTGGAAATGGTACAGACAATCAGAGAAAAAAATACGAATGATATTTTTATTATCACATCGTACAGCATTCACGTAAGCGGGAATGAACGTAGAAATACAAAGCCCGCTACACAAAACTTACGACAAGATAAAAGGAAAATCGGGGTGAATGGGGCGAGAGGCGGACTGAATTGATTGTCAAAAGAATGTTCCGCACTTATACAATTGGTAGAGACAGGTGCCAAAAATGAACTTATAGAAAAGGTAGCATCAATAAAGGTTGCATCAGTATAGCAGAAGGTGTAGCCCTTACAGCTCACAACAAGATAGAATTCACGTCAGCGTAGAAGCAGGAAAATAAAATCAACCTCAACATACTTAGCTTACTACTATTGTGAAAAGATAAGAAGAAGAAAGCGGGGAAGGAAGTGACGGTCGAATTGATTGCTAAAAGTATGTTCGTTTCGTCTATATAAAAGAAGCAGAGACGAGGAACACGTGGAATATACTCGAAGATTTTCAGAAATGTAATGGTGATAAACAAATCATAACACGCAAAATAAACAAGAAATCATACTGAAGCCACCAACATCCTAATTATTTTTAGCTGCTTTTCGTTTGACGTCCACAATCTGTCCATGTAGTGCATTTAAGATACTAGATAACGTATTTGACCTGCTATCAAAACCGTAGTCAGTGCGACAGAAGGTTAGCTTGTCAAACGTCCGGCGTTTTGCTTTGGTACGCAACCGCATTGAGATGAAGTACTGCTAGGCTTAGTGGCTTGTTGTAACGCCTCTGCGGTTCTTTTCTGTAGCCTTCAGTAGCCTTACGAGGAAAGAGTTGAAAATTTAGTTTTAGATTGTTCGTTCGGAGGGAAGGGAAAGTTGGTCTTAAAAATTGGACGTTGTAATAAATCGTCGAGCCTTTTTTGTACAGCATAAATTGAGTGTTTGAATTTGTGGTAGGACTAGCAAGAAATATTGCGCAGTTTAAATGTACAAAGAATACGGACTTTAAAGCAATATCGTACCTTTAGTAGGCACAACTTACGGTGTTGACTAGTAACACCCGTAATTCTGCGTAACTTAGCAATTATAGAGTTTACGCGATCGTCCCAAGTTAGATTACGGTTAAGTAGGACGCATAACACGTTAATGCTGATTACAATTTCTATTCAACTGGAAGGTAACTGAAACTAGGGTGTATTTATTGTTTGCGTTTTTAACGTTTAGCTCATTTGATTTTTTTTGCTTTTATTTTGAATCGTTGTTAACAGACCACGTTTGTATTTTCCTTAAGTCTCTACTTGCCCCTGGCACTATATCAAGAGCAGTATCGAACACGAATGTTAAGCTGACATCGTCTGCAAGCAACGTATATTTGGCTTCAACAGGCATATTCATACTATCATAACGTATAACTTTGAAAAGAACGGAGTACAGAATGCGGCCTTGGGGTTCTCTGGCCGGCGGTTCCCTGCCGAAGGGAAGACGTATAATTGTTTTTCTTTGACAGATTGTGTACGGTGCAAAAAATACCAGACAAGAAAATAATGGATAAGTGTTATGAACCCGTACCCTTCAAGTTTTAATGAGAGCAAAATATGATTAATGCACTCTAAAGTAAAAAAAACAGCAGAACAACTTTCCTTTTCAAAGCATTCCAAAATAACTTCCATCCGAAGAAGCAACACGATTTCGGTTGAATCATGTGTAATAAAACCAACCTTTGCATTAAATATTATTCGATGGCTTCAATTGAAGAAGGTCATACAGATAGTGAAGCAGCCTCCCAGCTCTGCTGACTGAAACCGGTAGTACAGAAATGGAATGTAATTGCTTGCGCAGGTTCTGTGCCCTTCTTGAAAAGGGTCGACGCCATAGAGACTTTACACTTGGTGGGAATTCACTTGCATGTATATATAGGATTTATATGCTAACCAATGACAGAGCTTTTATATCTATTACGTGTTTAACTAGTGAAATATAAACATCATCAGCGTTCCAAAATTTGCCTATTTTTTACGCGCATGAAAACCCAAATTACCTCCCAGCAAGTAGTTCGGCTAACCCAGATATGATTTTCATACAACAGATGGTTCTCCATCACCAGATAATTATTTTTTAATTGAAGGCTCGCCAAATGATCATTGGTTGCTTGAGGCTTTGTTTTTGCACTCCTTCGTGCAACGGAGGGCTTTTCTGGTCATCCCACGAACGGATAAGTGAATCAAACTGTTGACCCATGCCAGGACAGCCAGCGGAGGTCAAGGAATCCCGGACTAGAGATGCCTTTCACAGGCTGAGGCCCATGCATCAGCTCAGCAGATAAAAAGTTAATATATATCTTTCTCCATTAAATATTTTAACAGCAGAGCTATGAAGGCCTACAAAAAATGCGTCCGGATGTAGACGGAAAACCCCTAACAACGCGAGCGCATTGCTCGCGACGACCACCCGGTGTGGTTGTGCAGCGAATGGCACGCCACGGGTGCGCTGCGCCGAAGACGATTACGACGAATCTGTCAAGTCAACCCTTCAGAATGGACAGAATCTGACTAAGAAGTGTAGGTCTTCCGAGGCGAGGACGCGCTACAAGATTAGCCATACGTGGCTGTGGAGTCGGAAGAGGACAACGACAAGGATGACAATGGTTGCTACTGAATAAAAAACTGTACGTACTTTTATGGTCTTTGCTTTAAGTGCCGTGCAAAACGGCTTTGCATTCGTGGCGTCCTGGTGCCCTCTCTCTCTTCTGTGATTCGCTGTCATTTTCGGGAGTAACTAAGTCGACCCCAGATGCGCGGTTTCTCCAGCCTTGCGCAACTAGTGGAAGATGCGCCAAGTTTTTTCATTTACCGATTACTTCATTGAGGGTCATACGGTGGCGAAATATGATGTGCGTTTTTACATTTCCCATATTTTCTTGGGTTCTGCGAAGGAAAGTTTAATATCCACATAAATGCCGCCGTACGGCTAGAAAGGAAAGCTATACACCTTTCTCAGAAACTTCCCAGTTGAAGAAAAATTTGTCCTGGTGCAGGATTCGAACCCGAGACCACCGCTTAACCGGAGAAGTCACTCTACCAACTGAGCTAAACAGGAGGCTACTCGTTCGTAGCTCGAGAGCGAATTAATCAACAACTCGAAGTGATGGACAGGTGTTAATCGACCAGATTTAGGAGAAATCCCCAAGGTGGAGTAAGATTCTTGGGTTCCTGGTTCGACGATCTAGAATTGTGGAGTAAGTAGGATTCATACGCCGGTCTGAACTGTGCCTTTATTTCTGTAGATTTTGAAATCTACAAAGAGTTTGCAGTCAATCGAGGTAAGAAATTCACTGTACATTCCGCAATTACGCCAACCTGTTTGGATTAGGCTTCGCGTAATTCATTTTTGTCTGCAATTATGTCTAGCCCAGCGATTATAAGAAGCATGAAAATTAAATACCTAGAAATTTTACTACGAAAGAATTATACGCGTTATTCCAACCAGTCATATTTATGTTGTTACACCAGTTTGCCATTTTGAGGCTTTCTGAAAGCAGCTAGGATTTTTTGCTGTAGTACTCTGCATTCCACTGAAATGTGGCGACGCTCTTTTTACTGTTGTCGCTGCAAGTACGATTGCAAGATGATCGCTAAGGTCTTTACTGATCACAGAAGAACCTAAAGGTAACCTCTACTATAGTAATAAAAAGATCTTTCACGCCAAATATCTGGAGGCGGTAGAAAGTAGTGAGAGCAGTATCATCGGAATTGATACACGCAAATTCATACTCATGATCACAACGCAGAATTTTGCTATAGGTCACATTAAATAGCATTAGTTGCTCAATTACAAGGGCCGCTACCATGCCAAATCGACCATATAAAAAATGCGTGTGGTTATGTTTAGGCAAAAAGTCACCTGAATTTGAGGACAAGTTCTAGTGAGCATAAAAAACTTAGAATATGTAATTAAGTCCGGAGATCAAGGGCTTGAACGCAGCAGACTTGCCGTCTGGGAATCGAATATTTAGGCGGAGCCAATGTTCGTGGTCGTCACACGAGATTATGTTCCTTTTAACTCTTCCAGGGCATGAATTTATTGTACCAAGCGATCCAGTAGATTCCTTCACATCACCAAGTCCTCATATCAATACTAACAGGAAAACATCTGCGCAGCTGATGAGGCTATGCGGCTCGCCGTCTTGGTGCGTGATGCATACGGGGCCACCCTTTGTTCAGGCATACGCATAGCCAATCTCCAATACTCAGTTTTTGCTTTTGCCAGAAGAGCTTTCTTGTCTCCCCTCAGCTATTCTCAATAGTACATTTTGGAACCTGATCCTTTCAGCATGTTCGGCATTTTAACGAATTGTCACAGGTTTTTCACTGTGCCAACCTTATAATTGTGCCTAGCTATTTTTCTGGCTTCGTAGGGAGTCGGTGTATGACCACAGCCTCTCTTGTCACTAGCCTGCTCACTTGACGTTTTATTGCGACTTCATCAACTTGCTCGAGCAGATCCCCTTTTTCGGTATTTAGAATGCAACGTATCTGAAGGTCTTGTTTCAAACTGCGAGAGGGAAGTTCATTAACTTAGCCCTTAAGCTGGGAACCATGTCAATCGCGCTATCCTTCTGAACCACCTCTCGACACTTGTTCTCGGCATTCACCTATGTTTTCTGAGAACTGAAGTTGATGAGAACCTCGCAATACTTGTTGAAGAACATTTACAAAGGCTGTTCGTGAAATCACAGACTTTGAAATCACAATTACAATTAGCTGAGGAAAAACAAAATTATTTAGATGATCAAAAGGATCAATAAATGTTCCAAGAAAGCCGACGCAACAAACCTGGTCGAAACGCGAGGTTCTGCATGGTGAGAACCACTTTGGAGGAACTAACTCTGTATATTGAACTAGAAATTCCTTACAGAAAAGGCGTAGATAAAAATATTCCCATGCGATCATTCGTGCAGATTAATTTGTGAGCAAATGTGGTGTTGCAGACAACTTTGTTTGTGACCTGTGATATACTTGCTGCATTCTCGATGCTAACATACTCAGTCAGTGAATTCGACAGACATTTTCGAAATGATCAAGTTGTCGCCGGCAGCGAGGACACATGATGAAAAGCTTTGACAACTTCAACAGCATTATAACGTTGATGCAATTTCACTTCTCGTGTGAACGGTGAAGTCAATCCAAACTTTCTCATTCGAATGTTAAGCGTAGCGCGGAGATCTTTCCATTCATACGGTAATACATGCTTCTGCCGTGTTACCAAAATATTATACTTCAACTAATATTTTCGCTATTATTCGAAGCAAATACGTCATCGGAAGAAACTTTTCTGTATTTGGAGGTTGACATAATTGACGATATGCCCACAAATGCAAGGGTAACTTTATAAGCAGGCATAGGCCGCGTGTAAACATTGTGAGTGCGAGGGTTTCTTTTAGCGGCGTTAAATGGACCTCGAAGACAAAATACAAGCACGTCCAATTTGAAAGTGGTATGTTTTGGTATCTCGGATAGCCTTTCTCAAACCGCGAAATGCGTTTTTTACCCGAAAATACGAAAAAAGAAGATTCGACGTTTCAGGTGGTAGTGACGTAATAACAGAAGGAGGCACGTATTTCGCGCAAGAATTTATGAGTGTGTAAACAGCCATATTAGCTTTGAAGTGATACAATGAAACGGAACTAGGGAATGACGACAATCGCCCAGTCACTACCTGGCGGTGGCCCATGTCGGACGCCGCCGATCGCACAAACCTACTTCTGTGACGCCATCGAGAATAATAGTCACAAAGTAACTGGGAAGTCGCCACTGCTTCATATGGCTTCCTTACTATCTCGAATATTTGAATGAAGTTGGCGATACAATTTTCGGTAATATTGTTATTTGGACACCGCAGTTTCTTTATTGAACCAATCTTGTATATTTTCTTCACGGTTACATAAAAATATTTGGGCTCGTGTGAACGATGCAAAAAAAACTTCATCACTTCTTACAAGTCATTGTTGGAATGGTTTGTGGCAGCTGTATGAGAGGTGAGCAAGCGCCAAAACAGTGAAAGACGTCGTAGAGAACGTACGGAACAGTACACTTTTATCGAACATTCGGTCTTTCGAATAACTCCGCTTAACTAGTACGTTACCAACGGTCGAATAATGCGATAGGTAACAATTCTAAGTAGTGCACTTGTAAACCTGAGCGGCAGCCTATACACTTGCGGATTAGAAATGATAAATACACAACGTTATGGCCAAATGGCATCCGTTTCATCCCCAGTATTTACCCATCCGCGAACAAGAAATATCCACACTGCAGGGTTTGATTACGCAGTTACAGTGGGTGTATGAGTACGGACTTCTGAGCTTACGACCAGAGAGCATCGTCTCATTCTATTTGCAGTAGTCAACCGGTATGTACACGCAATAGATGTACAGTCATGCAATCGATACACCCATTCGCTAAGAGAAGAATGTTTAATGCCGGAAGTATAGCGGAATTGTACTCTAATTTTCTACACCTCTCCGTAATACAGAACTAGAGGAAGCTTGAAACAAGAAACGCTAGATATTGCTAATTATTGTGTCTTTGGCAGAGGTGCAAACTTCGAGCACTTATCAGCTACCAGAAAAAAAGGGTATAGTTTTGCTTATACACTCAGTACCTCCTGAGAGCACAGGAGAGTACTTGGTAGAATGCCATGTTAAAAAACGTTCAGTGACTTTCCAACTGCGGGGAAATGAAATGACACCGGTGCACATACTTTGCACCAAACTAAGAATAAAAACCGAAGAAAAGATTGATATACCAAGTTTTAGCCCACAAGTTTTTAATAGGTATCGGCCCGCTTCGGCTGTAATGCTAGCAACCAAGCCGAAAGAAATAACTTGGCGTCAAACGGTGAACGCAGAATATTTATTGCCTATGGTGGGAAACAGCTGGCAACAAATATATTGGCTTTGCTGATGATTTCGACGCTGCAAGTTCAAGACGTTTAAAGCTGGCAGCACTAACAGTGAACCGTTCTAGATGGATTGCAACAGGTCACGACCTACCACTATTTGCACGTCAGCATAAACAATACCATTTAAAAAACATGATTCAAGCGCGAACAAGAAGTAGTAGGCTATCTGTGAGATGAACACGGGAAGTTGCGATTGTGCCCCTTTCTCAGACAGATTTCGAATTGAGGCTTAAGACGAAACTACCAGTCCACGCAGAAAACAAGGCGACCCTAGCCGAGAGGGAAGGTATACATGCTGCGGGATTGGTAAACAAAAAGACAAATGCTGCCGTTGTAGAGGTGGTAAAGCAGACGGTACTAGATGGCAGCGAACCATACAATATGTTTGTTTACTTCTGAGTTTGTTTTTACCGCTCGGGTGCGCCCAGCTGTGTTATCTGTGTGCCAAGCGAAGCGGCATTCAATTCTTTCTTTTTTGATGCCGAACGGGACATCTCTTTTGATAGGGAGAGCGTTTTTCCCTGTTGTTACTAGATTAGAATAATAGTATTTGATCTCCTGTGTTGTCGATATAATTCCCCGCTTCGAAAGGTAATCACGCAGAAAGATGAATGCCTGCTCAGAAGACGCTGTGGCATTCGATTCGCCGACAGTTGACTGCGTATACGAGCCGTTATTGACTGGTTCGTCGCCACTGTTTAATATTTTGAGTTATTAGCCCAGCACAAATTCGCTTAAAAATTACGCCCATCTTCCCGCGAGGGAACCCTGATGTGATGCGACGCATCAGGGGGGAGCGTTTGGACTGACGCTGGTATTGGATTGCGTCAGTCCACTCGCTGAAGGGACTGTCGCTTCCATCACGTCTTCATCGGAAGATCTTGCACGGAGGTATCGTCAAGCAAAGTCAAGTCAAGTGCGAGAGCGAGCGCTGGACTGATCCGGCGCCGTGCGCTCCCCCGCTTATATTCCCGCTTTTGAAAGGAGAGGAGCCGGGGGGGGGGGGGAGTCGCGCGCATGCGCACACATGCGCGCACCCAGAGCAGCGAAGCGCACACGCGCAACTGTTGTTATGATAATGAGACGGAGTGAGAGTGTTGCGCACAGCGGTCGGAGAGAAGAACGGAGGAGAGTTGCGCATGTGCAGTGAGCGTGCGGACAACGCCGCGACGACGACGACGACGACAACGGAGGGACATACCCGAGAGCAAGAGATGCGTCGCATCTAATAGTCTTGTTTCCTGCAGAAACCTGTGTTTACATTCGCTACACGACATCTGGTGAAGGTGCTCTGGACGCACAGTTTATGCTCTCTACGATCTCTGGAAGCCGCCAGGCCAGTCCAACTAGAACGACCCACCGACTGAAAGGTTTACCGCCCGAGTTTGTTCTCCTGCCAAGAAACTGACCGCCGCTTCCACCACGATCGTGCAAGAAGAAACGCCGCCAATCGTCCGGCAGCAGCCTGGGGAACCGCCATCGTTCCAAGGAACCCCGATGAAGACCCGTAAGAATGGCTGGAGAAGCTGGAGTGTGTCCATATCTTCAACAGCAAGGAACACGAAAAACTTTCCGGCATGTTTTCTTTTACCTGGAAGATGCAGCTGGGACTTGTTCGAGAACCACGAGAGCACTTTGACGAACTGGACTCAATTCAAAAGCGAGTTTCCAATACCTACACTACCGTAGTGAGATAAGAACAAGCTGCGCTTTTGCTTGCAACTCGTACGCTACACACCAACGATGTATTCATGATCTTCGTTGAGGAAATGAAGCGACTATTTTGCCGCGTGCACACTGAAATGACCCAAGAAAAGAAAGTGAGGTTTCTGATGCGAGGAGTAAAGCAAGAGCTATTTGCTTGCCTTGTCCGCACCCCCCTGAAATGTTTGCCGAATTCGCGCCTGAGGTGGCCGCAATGTAGAAGACGCTTCTAATTAGAACGAGGCAATACGACCCCTAACCAATGCTCTGTTTTCAGAGGCGATTGGTGCCGGTGCTCTCAGCTTCGATACACTGCTCCAGACCAACCACGCGGTTGTCAGGGAGAAGCTGCGGAAACTTTTACCAACGACACTGCAGCCACAAGTCGCCTGCATGCCCGACGTAATCCGAGAACTTCAACACGCACTGGGTCGTATGAAGCGCACCGTGAGCCGCAAGGTATGGCGTTCGCCGAAGCCGCTCATCGACCCCGAGCAGCTGGAACTCGTCGTCAGCAGCCCCGCTGTACCGCCGTATACTGTCGCCCAGCCGACCCCCTATGGTCTAAATCCGACACAGGGGAAGGCTGACGTATGGCGAACGCCGGAATGGCGTCCTGCTGTTGTACCGCTGCGGAGAAGCCAGCCACATTTACTGTCGCTGCCCTTATAAACAACTAGGCCTTCCTCGTTTCTCCATCCACGCACCGCGGCCTCTCCCCTGCCAACGATCACGTGAGATGGACGAGTATCTTTCTCAGACCAGCCCGTTTCAAGCGTTCGCTGACGCCCTAACCTTGTCTTTCTCCGAGCCGCCGCAGCAAAGCTGAGTTAGCACGTGGGAGGCCCCCAGCCCAAGCAGGGGAAACTAAAAGTAGCAACGTCTGGAGATTAAGTTACACCACGGCGTAAAGACGAACACCTTCCAATGACGCTACGTAACGTCGACGACCAAGATTCACAACGTGCCCTCAGCCCAATAACCCGACCTCACGCTAACATGACGGCTGACATGACCCAGCCCACCGATATCAAGACGACCACCACGACGACGCGTAGTTACGAACCGTCAACACCCGCAAGACGAGACACGACGCCCCGACGTATACGCAATTCGTAGATGGCAGCATCTGTCGTGTGGCTAATCCACGGTCTTGACGTGGTCACTCTGGTAGACACGGGAGCCGACTAGAAAGTGGTGAGTGGATCACTCGCTACCAAGTAAAAAAAATGGAACCTGTACATCACTCGTTAACATAAATGGCACCACGTACTCCGCTGTTTTCGTCATACTTCCGAACTGCTCTCGCGACATAATTGCCAGAAAGAACTTTCGGACCTACAGCGGGGCTATTATTTATCTTCAAGCCAAGTCAGTAAGTTTCCCCGCCGATAAGAACGAACCGACGGAGCCAAGCCCTGAACAACACGTTTTTCTAAGGATTGCCGATGAACATGTCACCCTGCTTCCTCGTCCAAGCTTGATGATCTCTGTCTAATGTCGAGATGCTGATCCTACACCTATGCAATTGTAGAACGCGACCAGAGCTTGCTTGTTGAGTGCGGTGCCCCGTCGCAAGAATCATTGTGCGCTTTCAGAAAAGAAAATCGCACTTTCTTGTCGTCAATTTAACATAGGAGTATTAGCATTTCAACAAACGTACTGCAATTGCGTACCTGGAACAAATGCATGAAACACATGGTGTCATCGCAGTCGCCGACTTTGAACACCACACCGAGATCACCTCTGACCTTGACCCTTCCTTCGACATGAATCCGGCCCTACCGCAAGAAAAACAGGAAAAGTTAACGGCTTTGTTCCGCTTCTACAGTTACTGCTTTTCGTCTACGTCGAAGCTGCGGCAGACGCCCCAGTAAATGCACCGAATTATCACGGGAGATGGAGACCGACCTACGCGACAGTCAGCGTAGCGGGTGTCTTTACACGAGCGCGAAGCTCTGTGGGCGCAAGTTGAGGAAATGCTTGAGGACGACATCATACAACTTATTGAAAAACTCCTGGGCCGCCCCAGTTGTCCTAGCTGCACCTTCATGAGCCCCAGCCTCATGAAGGTGCAGCCTTTTATTAGGGCGCCTTATTTGTATACCTTAATTGCGCACCAATCGCATTAGTCACCTACATACCCGCAAAAAAGTGGTTATCCACGTCATCTGACGTATGGGTGCGAATATTTGCTTTTGCATATCATTGATTGATTGTGTGGTTTAACTGCCAGACGGTTCACAGGCATATCAAACCAGTATTGTATTTCATGGTGGCACGAAATGCCTGTGGGCGGTTCGATAATGGTCCGTAGGCCGTCTACGCCAAGCACAGTTGAGCCTATTCACTTATTACCGCTTCTGCACACACCGTGTCAATGCCCCCAATTGTTTATTTTCTAAAAAGCTTACTAATAGGTAATATAATGGAAATCTTATGTAAATTTGCTGGAGTCATAGCTTGTGGAGAGCCTATTGCAAAAGAAAGAAGTTATTCTAAAGTTTATGGGCGGATCTGGGAAAATGCGAGCGTCGCATCCCTCTCAGTCGGTAGTTTGTTTAAGGGTCTGCTCGATGCACATACCCTGCTCCAGCTACCAGGCGAGCAATAGGCCGTTCCTCGCATGCTATATGGACCCTGGCCACAGTTCTTGCTGTTCGGACCGTCTTAGTTTTCACATTTTTCTTCGCTTTAGAAGCGGCAATGGCACCCTGTCGCTACTTTTCGTCTACCAGTACCGGCATTTCGTCGTCGGAATTGCAATTCCATCCTGGTTTGCCCACTCCTCTAACATACAGATGCTGAAAAATTCCTGTTTACAACGCATAGACTGGACGTGCGGATGAACAGAGGGCCAACTTTAATTCCGATGGGCTGAATACAACTACTTATCAGCAAAGAGGCTAACGCTAGGCCATGGCAGCGAAAGCTGCGGACGCCTCAGATGGCGTAGCCCTTTCGCGTGCTTTCTGTTTCTGCCGTTCTTTTTCCCACGGATCACTGACGAGCATTTTTGCCATTCCGTGCCAAACAAACACCGAATAAAACATTCTACGCAGTATGAACCTGTAAGTTTCTGCAAAAATAAATAATGATAAAGCACCCACCTGGCTGATATACAGTGCAGGTTAACAATTTTTATTTAGAAAATATGCTGCTCAGACGCAGAATAAAATATGGTCTTGTTTTAAAGAGTTCAATGTGGCTGTTCTTCATTGTGTTACACGAATAAAAGTCGTGTTCCCGCAAGATACGTCAAACACAGACAAAAGGTACCCGCGCACAAAGTTCGTAACTTTACAATGAGTGAAGAAATTCCAAACCATGAGGTGCCGCAGAATTGACCGGTTTTTTGCCAAGTTTTTATTACGACACGTGTAAAGGTTAGGATGCCGTTTAGATATATTTAGAACTCCGCAAGCTCAGCGAAACATCAATTATAGTAACCAAATACACTACAAACGCAAGGAGACGGCTACAGCCTGTCAAAAATGGATTATTGAATATTACCAGAACAATATGTGACCTTTGCAGCTCAGAAAAAAATATGCCATTTTTTTCGCGTGCATTGAATGATCGTTTTCCTAAAGGCACTTTTGTGTCAAGGTAAAATTTACCCGATGTGCGAATTTTATTTGTTTAGATGAAGCACAGAAGAAGGAAAGAATAACTAAAAACATCATTTTAGCATCATCCCTACAGAAGCGGGCTGTCTATTTTCTGCCTATATCAGAGGGAAGCATTCGCAGTACCCAAAATTACGACGGGCTTATTTTTGGGGTTAAGTACGCGATTGTTTTAATCGTAGGCGTTTGTAATCGCAGGTGTAGATCCAGATGAGCCGTTTTGTGTCGCAGAATAAGGTTTGACGTGGTATATTAAATCATCAGTAATAAAAGCACGGAGAGGGTCATACGTTGTAACAATTCATTTTATCATTTATTTATATTTGTATGTACCCTAAAGACCAAAGTGATTGGAGAGGGGGGCCAGTTTACAACTTTTACAGGTATATTAGGAAACCACACAAAAATGATAAATGGAGCATACAAAACGAGGTAAAGACAACAGGTCTGCATATGCTTCTGCGTATAAAATACCGTTATTCTTATTTGAAATAAACTGACAGCGGTAAGGAGAATACATTGAGGCCAAAATAAAACTTTAGAATGGAGATTATGGTTAGCGAAACCATGAGCTAGCACCGAGGACGTCATTTATCAAACACGTTTTATAAATCTAAATAAGAGCAATTCAAGATACTTGAGTAATCAACAATTGTATTTAGTAACGTGTGAGAATGATGTAGGAAGGATAAAGACAATAATTCGTTTTAAAGTGTTTGTGGCGTTATTAAAAATTTTAATTGGATTGCGTAAAATCCCACGCGTTTTGTTAATCTGGTTGTTCTGCCATTTCACAAGGAATGTGGTTTAGAGAGATCGGTCGGTTAACGAGATTGTCAGCACCTTTACTGAACTTGAAAGCAGCGGTGAAGGCAGCCTTTAAATAGTGATTGTTGAATTATCCTTTTTTAGTAAAACTGAGCACCAGAGTTGAGCTTTTCAAGAATTTTGTATTTATTAAATTAAAACAATGACATGAGAAGTGCGTTAATTACACAATGACACAAATTACAGCAATGTAGTGATTAAAAGCAGAGCACCTAAGAGGACACGACTACCTGCGACTAGACTAAAGAAGCACACAGGTAGTAACTAGAAAATTTCAGAAAAACGCATCATTAACAATGTTAGCACCCACATTCGAGTTAATTGCGACGCAATATTCTCAGCCAGTGTTTATATCCCGCTTATATTGGGGTTAAGGACACCCTACACTTTTTTAGCATCAATTACAACATAGTGTGATGTTAAAAACTTATCTTTGTGTTTTTAAGTCACAGTGGGTCCTCATCAGGCTATTTTGTAATAGCCTTAGCTAGCGCTGCTAAATGATGGCGTTTTCGACTGGTAAACATGGCGCTTGCTCTCTAGTAGACGAGAAATCTGTACATTAAATCACCCCATATTACGGTTAGATATAACGATGTTGTAGTGCGAACAGGAATGTATTTTTTCTCGGTTGTTAGACCTTACCTACGAGCGTGTCCCAGTTTGTGGGCTGGGACTGTAAATGAGAAAAGAAACTATCCGCAAACCTTCGTAAGATTATTATTAGTGGATTTAATGTCGGCGTTACTGTGGTCAGGAAGAATTTCACGCTCCCTCACATTATTTTCCCCGACACCAAATCGCTGTTGAAGGATAGCACAGTATGATGACTTGGTCTAGGTAGACAGTTAATTTTCGGGGTGTTTGGTGCCTCCTTGTCCAAGGTAAAGTCTAGGATGTTTACTGCCGAGGTCTCGGATGTTCGCTGCCGAAACAGTAATTATCCTAGGCTGTTAAAATAATGACATTAAGATAAAAAATACAACACAGATAGAAGAAACCACTAGCGATATCTTAAAAGGCACTAATGGTATGGGTTTAGTTTCCAGTAATATATTTGGATTATAAAATCACCATGCAGTTAACAGCATAGAAAGCGGAGGATGACTATGTGTAGGAATGTTAACATCATCGTGACGTTCGTTATCGAAGGACAGGGACGGTGCGTAGATTCAAGGGCACAATGCCAAAACCTTATACTATCTCGAGCTCGCTGTGCGTGAACACGCCGGGTTGATAGCTGCTTTAAAACATTCATTATAGTGATAGTGCTTAGCGAAACAACAAAACATTTATTTTTAATTGAGCATACTTTTTAGCTCGTAAGTAAATGTAACTTTAACGAACTCAAGTATTATGCGATGAAATAAGCATGACCTATTCCGTTCCCTCCCTTGTCGTATGAATCTAACGATCTGTGTAGCGCATGAAGACAAATCGCTCGACATGGACGACAGCAGTAACGTCGCATCGCGGCTGTCGAACGTCCACGTTGAATTTTACACGACCGACACAGGCATATTATTCGGTGCTGTGCACTGGGGCGCTGGTTCCGATAGGCCTGCAGCCGGAGCAATGGTGCCGAATCTGAGCGGTGTACCTTGATAGCATTTCTGGGAAACCATTTACGACGACCAAGAGCTGAAATGAACTCGCACAACGACGGCGCAGTCGTGTTGGGCAGGCGGGTCAGATGAGGTGCGATCGGGGTGAGCTTTTGCTCTTGCGTACCGGCGGAACTCCGAAGTAATGTCCACAGTGGTGCCGTGCTTTTAAATTAGGTTGAAAGCATCATCAGCCTATGTCCTTTAGGACGTGCTAGACTTCGTAAGATTCGCCATCTGTAACTTCATCTTTAATTTGCTCTGTAATCTGCTCTATAAGATTCCGTCATCTTAATTACACAGGGTAAGCCCGTTGTGAATGCAAGACACACAGGGTGACGTAGATATGTAAGCGTGGAACGCCGGTTACTTTTTTTCGGCTCTTTATTGGCCCCTATGTATGCGTTACAGCTCTGTTCGCTTCTTGCATTGCCCCAGCTTGTTATGTCTGCTTTCTGTGTCTGAAACCCCACCCGAGTATGGTGGGTTATACAAAAAATTATAACTAGAATTAGCGTTTCCTCCTGCTTATTGTGAGTGTAAATGTGTTCCTAGAGGATGATTTCCGTATTTAACGTCCACGTCATAAGTTCAGCAGAATGTTCGAGGGCCGCAGGACTGCGGCGGCGATCATGGATGGCTTACGGATGTGAGCGAGCGGCCAAGGGCTATTGTCTTATGGCGGGCGGGACGTTCACTGCGCAGCTCCGTGGCGTGAGGGGAACGTCTGCACTAGCGGCAGTGATGTAATGTGGGAGGAAGACATAGATTTCTAAGTGTTTACGAGGCAGCCTTAGCTGAGAGGCATTGAGGAAACCAGGAGCATAATTCTGAGGCCGAGCTTCATTGTTCTCGTCTTTTTTACGACAGCTCCGACTGCCTCTGTACACAGTGTAATTCGTCCTGAAAATCCGGCGCAGAAAGGCATCGCCACACGAGGGTCCCTTGGCTCACCTACTCTCCACAGTCTTCAAAACAGGAATATGTGAGCTGTGACTACCCAACGAAACTCAGCGGAGAAGGCAAAAGTCGCAATCACCCTCACGGCCAGCACTGGAAAACGTATTAGAATATTCATTTACTCACACACGTGCTGTCAGCTACCTAATAAAATTAGTGCCCTTCCACTCTGTGAAAACGGATTACCTGCGAAGCGGAACGCCCTCCACGGAGTGGACGAAACAAAACACAATTGTAAGTTAATACTACTGAGCATAACTCCTAGCCAATTACCTGAAGAAAATCTGGAAAGACTCGAGCGTCATCCCAGCGGACAAACGTAGAGCTGTCTCTTTCTGTCCCCTTCTCGTAGGCATCTTACTGTTTGTGTAACACGCCAACCCAATTCACTCTACCACTGAGGACAACGTACCGGTCGCATTGGGCTGTTTGACAGCCACGTTTATACCTTGCGCCAACACAACGGACTAGTCATCACTAAGGACATCCAACCTTTAGCTGCGCAACCCGCTCCTCCTCCCTCCACTGCCAAACTGTGCACGCATAAACCGCCAACCGGTCATGAGTGGGTGCTTAGAAGTGAAAGGCACTGTCGAACGTGACGCTCTGAAAGCCCGTTAATCTCAAGAACTGATATCGGCCCACGTCGGCATTCCAAGTGGGTTAGTTGCTGTTCATCCGGGAGTGATTATAGGTACTCGAAAAGCTGGAACTTGAGGTGGCAACGTCGGCGGCAGCGGCTTTCTGTTCTTTCCGCACCCATTCACGCTTCTGTTCGGGCTGACGGTTCTTCAGTTTCCGTTCTCCTTCCTCCGAGGAAGAACATGCGCACGTCCCATAGCGATTGAACTCCTCGAAGGCGTAAACCTTTATTCTAGCCGAAACACACGTGGGCGTCCCTTTCGCCGCCCAGTTGCAGGCATCTTATGGTCTCTGCAACACACCAATCCCTACCCAAACCGCTCGATTTGGGAGGACAGCTGAAAGGGCGCATTGAGCCACGAGACTTCCACGTTTAAATCTCCCACCACAATTACGGGTACGTCATCGGTAGCGGCATTAAGCAATCCAGAGAAGAACACCGAAAGAGAGCAGAGACTGTGAAGTGCGGAGCGTGGTCGGGATGCGCGGCGGTCGGGCAACCGGACCCGTGCCGTGCCCCAAGAGGTCCTCCACAGGCGCAGCCTCCAGGGCATCTCCTCCGAAAAGAAGTCATCCCACCGGGCATCGGTGAACGACTGCGGCACTTCCAGAGATCTGTGTTCCCCACGACGGTGGCGGGAGCTCGGAGCACGCTGTACTACCGCGGCCACGACGCACTACCTGGACATTTCAAGGCTACTTCGACCTGCGCCGGTAACCACCACGTTGTGCGTCCTATTTCTTAATTCCCGGACTGTGACTTTTTCCACCCCTTTAAGCCAATTACCGTTTTATATACCGCATTGTCGCAGTTACCTATTATTCTTTAGTTTATCTTGGTCTGTTGTGTGTATGTGTTTGCGTTTTAGGTTACGTAAACAGAAAGTATCGTTTCCACAGTTTATTATATTTTTTATTATTGTCCGTACCTGACAGCAACAAACAAACGGGCTCGTTGAGCGCTTCCACCCGCTCACAGTACACGACTGCCCAACACTGTGGGTCCAGCGCTTGCCCCTCACACTTCTGGGAATACGCACCACCTTCAAGACTGACCTCACGTGTTGTTCGGCTGAACTCGTTTATGGCACACAGCTTCGACTACCAGCCGACCTGTTCGAGGTACCGTCTCAGGCACCTTCCGCGGCGGACTACGTGAAATCTCTGCGATTGATCCTCGCTGACCTTCGACCGCAGCCCACACCTGAACGAAAACGCCGAGCAGCTTAAGTGCTTCCGGACGTTGAACTGGCAACACCCGTGTTCGTGCGGTACGGACCCGCGCGCCGTCCTTTGCAACCACCCTACGTTGGCCCTTTCCCTCTGGTCAAGCGACACTCGTCGACGTACGTCATCGTCATCAACGGCTATCACGACACCATAGCCCTATCGCGCCTGAAGCCGGCATACGTCACCGCACCGATATCAACTCGACGAGACTTCCCACCATGGCTGCACACCACCGCGACCTTCATGTACGCTGGATTGATCAGAGCGTCGCGCCAGCTCCTCTATTAGAGGGGAGCCCTGTAGCGGGAAGCCACAGTGTCAGCGGCAGCAGCGTGACGTAGGCCAACGAGTGCGCTCACCAGCCGTTGGGCTCGCGCGCCTCTGGCATCAGTAGATAGAGACCCCACTGGGTTCGGAATAAAACCGGCTTTGCTACGTGCTCGGGTTCTCTCCTTCAACGCCTCCGTGCCATGCGCTCTACAAGTTCATACTGATCTTTTCCGGGCATAAAATATAGTGGATTACGAGTTTCGCGTTAAAAAACATTTGGCTTGCATCTTTACGCCGCTCCGGCAAACCAACCACCCTCTGTCGTACGTCCACATCATGACACTATCCATGAATGTGCCTTCTGTTGCCAGTATGCCTACCAGTTTTAATCACAGTGGCTACAAAGCTATCTGTACCATCGTTATTACTCAGAAACTTTCAGCCCATAGTCTGTAGCAACGTTTTTAGCCACTTTCACTTGAAAAACTTCGTACGCGACCGTATTTCACTTTCCAAAGTCAGGAGCAGTCGTTAACGCTGCTGTTTACATCCCTTGCGCTGCGGCGCACAAGCCTGCCAGCCTGCGCACTCCCGCCAAATTTTCATGACAAGAAATGTCTGGCCCACATAAGTGTGCGGTTCAGTTCTCAGGCGTTATGTCCGGGGGCCCCCGATCAGAGTGGTTGTGGTTTTGAGGGAACAGGTTTTTTGATGTTCTTTAATGGACGTAACATGCACGTTACTGAACAAAGATCTTGAATAGCACGAAGAAACAAGAGCTTAGTTTTAGCGAGGGACCTGACCCTGTCTCATCGGCTGAGGTGGCATTTATATATCCGATTCTTTGCCCCATGGTGACTTTAAGAAGTGAAGTGCTTTCGTCTCACACAGGGCTGTGAGACGAAAACTGAATCCTTGCCACTTAATCAGCGCAATTGGTTCCTGCCGACCCGTTCGTGTACGCCCGGCAGGAAAACGAAAAAACAGGCTTCTACGCCTGATGGGAAAGCAAACGTCCAGCCCCAAGAAAGAGTATCCTTAAAATAGCGCGTGATTTCTCGTCATTAAGAATGGAGGAACACCATTCTGCCTGTGTAACTACTTGGCGATGCGATCTTATTGTAAATATGGGTGCTGAGAGTTTGTGCAAGAAAATGTAGACGTGTTCAATTTCTCGGCGGAGTGGGGCGTATAAGGGGCCTTATGAGTGGATAGCAGATAGTCTGCGTCAACAACGAAGAAATCGCTTTCTCACCTGTGCCTTAGTTCCGCACTTCATAGCATTCCACTTAACCCTTGATTCTGGCCAGATTTTTCACAAACGTGAATTGCACTTCTGTGTATAGCTATGCCTTCTTGTGTGTATTAAAGCATGTGAGCATGGTGCCAAATTGAATAGGGCGTTTCGAAATATTCTCCATTGGAAATGCAAACCACATTTGTCAGCCGAGGTTTTCTTTGTCCTTCAATAAATTGTGGCTGTTGGGACAGAAACGCAAGGTTTCTGAGCTGAAAAGTTTTTGGCCACTTGGGAATGAGTTACCCGCCTCAGAATAAAATTCAGTCAGCGTGCAGTTTTGGACTTTTCATGGCAGATGCTGCCGACATCTAAAGGAAAGGCTTTAGTTCTGCAGTGAACATAGACTAATTAGCTGCTGTTGATAGATTCTATGAGCTGCTGGGCAAAATGGAGTCCATTTTCTGCGACGTTATATGCATAGAGGGAGAAAATATATGTCGAAGGCACCATAATAAGCCCCGTGAAGAAAGAAGCGGTGCTCAGCTGGCGCAGGGCGCATCTCGCTTAGGTAGCTTTATAAAAGGGCCTCAATTATGTAGACGAAGCAGGAGGATCAAGCTGGCCACTGTACCCGTATGCAAGCCACTGGAGTAGGGTAGGTCGTAGCATGCAGCCGCCTGTTAGCGAGAGACCATGACAGACCATGTGCCTCAAAACCGCGTCTGAAAATGATGAATATAGCTCTCGTCCCCTAACGAGAATATATTTCCCAGTACACGGAACAAATATGAGCAGCAATACCATATTTATTCGAAGTTTCCGGCTGTGCGATTGCTGCAACTTCAATCTGAAATAAGAAAAAAATAACGACCACCGGGTTTTTTAAAGAAAGAGTAATCTTGATAAATTTGAATAATCAAATGATTGAAGCTCGGTCTATATGAACAATTCGACAATCTATTTTTTTATAAAATATTCAAATGGATAGGTGAAAGTCGTTGATTTTCCGTAATGGGTTTGGTCTGCCATTAAATATTCTGGGTATGCTGACGAGGCAGATAAATAAACCAAAGAGCATTGACTGCACATGCCCTAGCATCAAAAGAATAAGGCGCCAGCGAACTAGCGTGGAACTTCTTCATGGTGCAGAAGATGTCAATGGGCTGGCGTTCGTTGCCATCGAGCAGTTCAACAAAGCACGTGAATTCCCACAAACAACGCGCCTGCACAAGGATGAAGGCTGCATTACTTTGTTTTCTCTGGCAGTAATATTTATGGAAAGGGTATGCGAGCTGTATCTACCGCAGTAACATCGGCTTCATTTTCCGAAGTGTTCTTTTCTTTTGTTACAGTTCTTAGGCCCCAACATGACCTTGTTGACACCGGTAGTTTGAACCAACGCGGGTAAATGAACATAAACGTGGAGAAAACAAAAAAGAAACTAAGCGTGATCGTTTATTTTGGAACTGCCCGCAATTTATCAACGCACTAATCTGAAGAAAAACTGCCATATTTGTGCTTTGGGCAGCGTAAAGATACACAGAATGGCCCCCTTTACTACGGTGGGTTAGGGCAGCCAAGAGAGCTTGAAATCGGTTCCACCTCCACCCATACTAGGGATGATATGTTGCATTAAAACCTCTCTCGTTCAAACGGCGGAGTCAATATACCATGCGCTCTACATTTGAAGAGATTAAGTAATATTTAAGCGAACAATTGGAAGCGTGGATAGAGTAGGAGTCTATGATGGCTCGAGATGCTCTTCAACACACTGTATTCTCAAGCATGGCACATGTACTGTAGCCGTGAGGGCTTAAAGACATGGGTAAAGTAATGACTCCATCATAAAACCTGGGGCCATTTTACGATCACATAGAAGGTAACGGAACCGTTCTTCTTGGGGCGTTCTCTATATAATACAATTTTTACCCCTGTGGAGCATTCCAGTCGAGAATATTTGGCCATCCTCTACTAGGAATCCTCTACTCTAAGGAATCCACTATTGTGGATTTTAAATGAAATCGGCTGAAAATTGGGAATAAAGAAATATTCTTATTCCATAATTTAAAGACATGCAGGTAAGCGATAAAATGGGAAGAAAACAAATTTTATACTGAAGATGTTTTTTTATCGAAAAAGCAGAGGCGGCGAAAGTTTTTGCCGGTTGCAACGCCATCGTTCTCTTTAATGGGGTTTTATTGAATGTGCTCTGGCTTTTATTCGTCATTTGATTATAGCTACTTTATATACTGCCTGGGTTTGCAAAATTTGCTGAGTACCAATAGAGAAAATCACAAACATACTAAGCAAATAGGGACTTTTCCGTGCATCCACACTCCCACAAAAATGGCCACTTCCTGCAGTTATAATTCCCAAAGTTTATTGATTTTTATAAGGGCATATCTCTATGTTAGTACAGGTTTTACATCCATACTCCTAGTCTGTGCTGTATAGACCTGATGTTTGGTGGCTATCAGAATTTCTTTTCATCAAGAGTATTGTGGCTACAACAACACGTGCCATTCGCTAGCAAGGTGTGCGGCGTGACGATATCGTTAACAGGGATATAGTGTTTCAGGATTTTTAGCGGCATAAATTTCTAGCTAGGAGAGTCACTTAAAATTACTCTGGCAAAATGACACATCCGAATAAATACCTAGATACAGCCTACGTGCAGCACCCATAGATGCTAAGGTTGCCGCAGAACCACTTCTGGACCACACAAAAAGTGCGATGTTTCTGCAGTTCTGATAACCGTGGTTTTCTGAGTAGATAAAACGGTTAGAACAAGGAGAAAAAAAAAAGTAAAGAAGTGAAGGAATCGATGAATAATTGTGGGAAGAATACCGACGCAACCAAAGTATTCGGTATGCTTGTTGCTGCATGGCTTGAACCAGAAAACAGCAACTAGACCTGCATATCGGACTCAAAAGATTCAGCAATAATGAAAACTCCTTGCATTAAACTTGTATATCTAATATAGAGTTAAAGTGGCCAGTACTGTGATAATTTGTGAGAGGTGTGTGAAGAAAGATAGTTTTTTAAGTGCTTGCACTGAGCGGTGACATATAGCCTGCCTGACGTGGCCTTCGCATCAATGATTTCAATTCCTTCGTTAATATATTTCTTTGTGTAGAGCCTGAATGCATTACATAAGAGGGGATACACGTCGGGAAACATGACTGAGTACAATACAATAACAGGGACTGGCATGTGTCAGTCAAAAAAACTATGATGATGATGGTTGGTGTTTATTGGCGCAAGGCCGACGAGGGCAAAGAGCGCCAGAGAAGTTATTTAATGAAAAGAAGTGATTCCCACAAAAGGTAGGTATAAAACGTGTAAACTGGACATAGCAAGATCGATAAAGATAATGGTGATGGCTGGTGTATAGGGCCAGATTTGATTATGCATGATAGGAGATGAGGTTTAAAAACTTAACATCTGACAAATACTTAAACACGCGTTTCACAGAAACCATGGCATCGTCACCCAGAAACAACGCTGGGTGTAGGGGAATATGTTGTCTGTAGAGTTCTCTGAAGTGTTTGTGTCGTGTTGTGTCAAGTGCCTTGCATTGTATAAGTATGTGGACTACGGATAGGCCCTCCCCACACCTGCTACACCGGGGTCTTGGAGATCCCGTGAGCAAGTGCGAGTGCGTTACATGCGTATGGCCTATCCGTAACCTAGCTAAGGTAACTTCAATGTGCCTGTTGTGTGAGTCAGTAGTGTATTGTCCCAAGTGTGGTTTTATTACGTGTAGTTTGTTGTCTGTCTGTTCGCTCCAGTCTGCTTGCCAAGTTTTACGGAGTTGTTGTCTAATGTGTGGCTTGAGGTCTGTGTAAGGTAGTGTTGCCATGTCTACTGTGTTTCGGAGTGCAGCATTGGCGGCCATTTCATCCGCCACTTCATACCGCCAATGCCAGAGTGGCCTGGCACCCAACACACAGTCACCCCAAGGTTTGAGGAATAAGCTACCATAATTGTTTTGAAGACAAGATTAATTACATGGTTTTTGATGACTTTCCGGATGATAATGCACGGACGACGCTCAGCGAGTCTGTATAAATGACGGATGTAGGAATATGATGTTCAACTATGTGACTTACAATCAGAAATATGCCATATGCTTCTGCCGTAAAAATACTTGTATTAACATTCATTGTTCTACATGCTTCAAAATTGGGACCATGCGCAGCACAAGACACGCAGTGGAAGTTTTAGATGCATCGCTGAAAAACTCTGCAGCCCTGTATTTATTCTGCAGATGCATGAAATGCTGCAAAATCCCACTTCTTGGTGTCCTGTTCTTATTGTATTGTACGAAAGACAAGTCACATGCGACAGGACGAAGATGCCATGGTGCTACAAGATCAGTGTGAGATGATTTGAATGTGTCTAAGAGGGAGACGTCATGAATAGTCACCTCGTCCCTCACTCTCTGCGAGAAGGGAACAGGAATGGATGGGCGGTTTAAAAAGAGTTTAGTTGTGGACGTATCATTAAAAACCGGTTTAAAGGATGATTGAATCATTAACAAACATGGTTATGAGTGATGGTTAGTGATTAGGATTGAGGTCAACATAAGTATAGTTGCTAAAGCCACAGCATGTTTTTCGCACTCTGCATAAAGACTGTGGACAGGACTGGTACGGAACGCCCCACCAGACAGGCGAAGCCCCAAGTGAAGCACAGGTCGAGCATTTTAAGTGCTGTTTTGTGGCTGACCCATACACAACGCTTCCGTAGTCCAACCGTGACCCTACCAACGTGGCATAAAGTCGAAGCAGGAGTTGTTTGTCTGCACCGTACGATTGGTGAGACAGGACTTTTAGAACATTCATTGTTTTTAGGCATTTTTGTTTGAGTTGTTTTATGTGGGGTATGTATGAAAGTTTCTCGTCAAAAACACCACACCCAAAAACTTGTGTTCCTTTTTAACTGGGATCGGTCACCAAAGAGTTTTACGTCGGGATCGGGCAGGATGCCCCGCCTTTTTGAGAATACAACACAGGTACTTTTAGAAGGATTAAGTTTGAATCCATTTTCATCTGCCCAGCGAGAAAGTTTATTTAGCCCAGGCTGGACCTGACGTTCACAAATGGATATGTTACATGATTTGAAGGATATTTGAACGTCATCAACATACATCAAGCAGGATATGGTTGGCGGCAGTGCCTTTCGGAGAGAGTTCATCTTAACTATAAAAAAGGTGCAGCTCAAAACGCCACCTTGAGGCACGCCACTCTCCTGCACGTGAACATTTGAAAGTGCCGAACCGACCCTGACACGAAATGTTCGTTCAGACAGGTAACTTGAAAGAGTATTCAGCATGTTACCTGTCACACGATAGGATTTTAGGTCTGCAAGAATGCCATAACGCCATGCCGTATCATAAGCTTTCTCGATATCAAAAAATACGGTCATGCAGTACTGTCTGTGTATAAAGGCATCCTTAATGTAAGATTCCAGTGCAACTAATTGATCGTGAAGTGAAAACTCCGAGTTATAAGAGGAGGTTGACTTATCATTATCAAGTAAAGACTTCTTTTCAGCCAATTGTTTGTGTTTCATGAAAGTGCTAGTGTAATGTGCTGAACTGGACACGTGTTGGAAGTGTTGTGCGAGTGTGTTAGCCTGGTCTTCCCGTTTGTCCCCTGTTGTACTACCAAGGGCAGGCTGTGTGTCTGTTGTCCTTTTAGTTTCCGTATTCGTGTACAGACTGCGAGAGTCAGTGTACGAATTAATGGATGTAACGAAGGTGCGCCAACTGTCTCGTTTGCTCACGGCGCACACGTTTTCCGAACGCCTTGGCCCGTACGAACAAAATGAGGTTGCCCGACGTGGGGTAATGACGGAGGATACCCCACGCCTTGTTCTGGGCCTCCCGCGCCCGCCTACAGTCCTCATTCCACCACGGCCTCCGCTGTTGTGCGCGGGGCACAGAGGCGTGGGGAATGGACTTTTCGGTGGCGTCGAGGATGTGTGCGCCGTGAGGAGTTGGTAGCTTCTTCAACGTGTAGGTGTTCAATGGATGTGTGGTGTAGATTAGATGTTTCTGTAAATGTACTCCAGTTCGCTCTATCTTCATTAATCTGTTATATGAAGGTGAACTGTTCGCCGTTTACCTAAGTATGTTAATGTGGTTGGGAAGTGGTCACTACCATATGGGTTAGTGCCAACGTCCCATTCTAGAGATGGAAAGAGTACTGCAGAGCCAATCGCCAAATCGAGGTGTGAATAAGTGTTGTGTCCTATATTATGGTATGTAGGCTTGTTTGTATTTAATAGGCATGCTCCCGGAGATGTTAGATATTTTTCGATAAGGCGACCTCGGGCATCTGTGCGAGCAGAGCCCCAAAGAGAGTTATGTGCGTTGAGGTCGCCTAAAAGAATGAAAGGTGTGGGTAGCTGATCCACAAGGCCCTCGAAATCCGAGCTCAAGAGCTGGAAATCAGGAGGGATGTAAACTGAGCATAGAGTTATTAGCCTATTGAAAATATGTGTACGAATGGCAACAGCCTCAAGGACGGTCTGTAACAGGATAGAATGACACGCCAAGGACTTTCGGGCAATGATGGCCACACCCCCGGAAGATGTACCACCACCATCCCTGTCCTTCCTAAATACCTGGTAACTATTCAAAAAGTTTGTATGTTTGGAATTTAGGTGTGTTTCTTGTATACACATGACACTTGGCTGATTGGAGTGCAGTATTTCGTACACATCGTCAAGATTTTTAAGGAGGCCTCTACAGTTTCAATGAATTATGTTTTACTTCCCATTATTTAGTGTGAGAGCTACTGGAGTGTGAATGTTTATGTGTCGTCTTTCGGGGCTGTGACTCTCGTCTTTTTTGGCTTGTCGGGAGGCTTTGGCGTCGGGACACGTTCCTTGCGGTGCACCGCAGACAAAAACGGTCCGACATCCGTTTCGTCGTCTGATGTCCTCAGAGTGCCTGACTGATCAGGCCCCTTGGACCGCGCACCCTTTTGAGCGCGCTTTGACTGACCCACCACCGAGGGTTTAAGGAATGCTCGGATGGCGCAGGCGGTGCGGTTGGGGTGGGAGCTGCCGCTAGTTCCTCCGTCTCCATCTCGTCTGCGCCCTCGCTTGTGGTTTGGGACGCTGGAGCGGAAGTGGAGGATGCAGCATCGCTCCCAGCAGACGTGGTTGCCCCCCACAGCCGCTGCTTGCTCAGCGAGCGGTCCGGAGGCGGGTTGGGCTGTCTTAGGAAACCCAGGGGGGGGGGGGGGCGGGGGCGGGACCAAGTCCGACTCGCGGTACTGGGTCCCTGCCGAAACCATACGCCGCTCCGCCCCCCGGCGAGTGCGTCGGCGTACCTCCCCAGAGGGAAAGAGGCGACCCTCTTCCGCGCGTCTGGGTAGGTGATGTTCTATGTCACTTTCACGTTGCTTATTTTCTTCTCAAGATGAAATTTCTCGCACTTCCTGGAGTAGGCCGCATGTGGGCCCCTGCAGTTTGCGCAAGTGAGGTTATCAGAATTGAAATTGTCGGTGGGGTGGTCCTGCGCTGCACATTTCGCACAGGTTGTTTTGCCGCGGCAAGAGGTTGTGCTGTGCCAGAAACGCTGGCACTTAAAGCAGCGGGCGCGGGTTCGGTATGTACGGGCGAATAGAGCGTCGGATGTAGCCTGCATTTATGTATTGCGGAAGTGTCGATCGGTCGAAGGTGAGGATAATGTGCTTGGTGGGGATTATCTTATCGTCCCTGCGCGTCGTGATGCGGCACACGGCTGTGACGCCCTGGTCCTTTAACCCTTCAAGAAGGTCAGAAGCTGTTTCTGTAAGGAGATCCGATTCTGAAATCACACCATGGGAGCTGTTCCGGCTCCGGTGGGGCGTGATGCTGATGTCCAGATCATGGATGCGAGTTTGGGCAAGAAGTGTGCGGGATTGTTTTTCATGTGTTGAGTTCGACAAGGATTTCTCCTGTCCTGAGCTTTTTGGCTTCATACTTTTCACCTAATGTGCTTTGCAGAAATTTCGAGACAAGGAATACCGACAGTGAAGCGACGGGTCTCGTTGGGTCAGCTGATTCGATCACAAGAAAACGAGAAGGAGACAGTTGCTGACAGAGGTGGGTCAAACTTCGGTGCGGCCCCTTTTAGGGGCGATCACGTCTGGGGGGGGGGGGGGTTAGAAAATGCATTATATATCATAGTATAGAAGCAGGGACGGGGTACTTTTCTTTGACTTTACCCTGATGGTCAAAGAGGTCCCGGAGCTCCCTGCCTGGTGAACAGACAGGGAGCCCATCCGCCGGATCTTGACTGGGCTCCGACGGCCACCGTTCATGGTTTCTAACCCTCCACCTATAAACGCATCGCCACGGTTGGATCCAGCTTATGTTTGGGGGCTCGGGGTCCGCGGTATCGCCAGTACTGTCACCAAAATTGCTCAAGGTGCCCCGTGCGGGGAGTAAAAAAAAACTAACACAAACGGGAAATAGCAGAGAGGTAAGGACGAATACACAGGTTGATTTAGAATACTAACAAAACAGAAAAAGCAAACAAACATGATCATGACCAATTACACATGTTCAAACTAGTACAGCGCAGAAATGAGGGCTGATGTAAGCAGGTTTTTTAATGGTAGTCATGGTAGTCCAGTTTTTTTTTCAGGTGTGCGGTCAGTGCATGAAACTATGTTGTCGGGGGCAAAGAAAAATAAAGTTGAAGATGCTGATGCTCGACAGCGTATTTGTGATATTGGGTGGGTGTGATTTATGGACGCTGACGTACGGTGGTGTGGTTTTAATAAGTCATGCCTTCATCTGGAATGATAGTACGCCTCGTGAAGGAAGCGTAGATGGGCAATATGACGGCGCTATCCAAGTGAGGGAAGGAAAACGGACAGTTCTAGCCCTGTGACGCTGGTACGTGTGAGGAGAATTAGGAGGATATAAAACAATCAGCACGCTTTTGTACGGCTTCAAAGTTGGCCGCAAAATTTGTTTGTGATAAATGTCAGATTGATTAAGCATATTCAAGGTCTTCCTCTCTCTCTATCTCCCTCTCTCTCTTGCTGCCTTATGAATGGTGACAGTCAGTGAATATTCGACATGTCCGACATGGAGGTTCCCCATCTTTGGAATTGTCAACAAATCGCCTCCATCAAAAACACAAATTGAAAAATGTTGAAAATCACAGCCACCCTATACCATTTACATAATGTGTAGTTATATATCAGCAGTTGAAGCCGTACGAAGTTGCTCATTCGAATGGGCAGCGTCACGCGGACATCATTGTCTTCATAATAAAATTCATGTTTCCGGCGTTGTCAAAATGTTCACTTTTCCTCCCTTAAGCAACCTTCGAGTATTATCGGAAGCATACGTCATTGACAAGAACTGCAGTTTTCTTGGAGTTTGAAAAAATTGAATAAATAATGACACATAGAACAGGAACGGCAACTGTTTAAAAACACTAAGGCCCCGTATAAGCACTATGAATGGCAGGCATATTTCCAGGGTTCCTACAGAACAATGAAGACAAACCCAAATGTGTTAATCACTACTTTTTGGTATCTCGCTTAGCTTGATTCCAGCCATGAAAGGCGGCTGTTGACGCTACTAAACGCAAGGAATATTACAAGGCTCACAAATGTCGCGAGTAATCAAGGTTATATAGGAAGGAGAGCCGTATTATGGGCCAGAAAAAAAAAGCTGAATTATAAGTCTGTTACCTTCATTTAGCATTCAAGTGACTCAATGAAACTGAACTGGGATCAAACTACAATCGCCGAGTCATGTGTCCCGGCTACGGCGTATGTCGGTGAGTGCCAATCGAAGAAAGAATGTTCAGTGACGTGAAAGAAAATTTGCCGAAAAGTGGCTGACGGTTCGCCTGTGTTTCATACCTTTTGTGTAATAGCTAACTTTTCGTTCAAATTTTTTATAAAATTCTTCTCATTGTTATTTTCACAAAGCAGTCTTTTTAATGCACCAAACTTTATCTCTTCTTCGTAGACCCTCTAAAACAACCCGACTAGTGTCAACTAACAAAAAAAAACTAGTTTACTTTTTACAAGATACTGTTTGTGCGGCTTGGTGACAGCTGTATGAGAGGTTTTCAAGCCCCACAAGAGTAATCAAAGTAGATAAGAGAACATACTAACCTATAAACTTTTGTCGAACATTTCTATTTTAACAGTTATGTTTGTTTAATACATTATAAAAATAATGATTTGCCAGCAATTTTCTTTACGTGCATGCAAAAACCGACCGGCACCTTACGCTCTTGTGGATTCACAGTTCGGGGCCCACTACAAGAGAGCATCTCAACATAAATCATAGAGACTACTAACTAACAAGCCTTTGAACCGAGTAATATCTTCTCGACGGTGACATTCCGGATAATTGTTACTCATCCCAAGAACGGAACTGAATAGTCAAAGGCCGTCAAATGGCGGTGCAGTATTCACCCGGTATTAGACACGAAAGGCATTTACAGTAATGCCAACGGGAGATCCATTCAATACCGAGAGAATGTCTAACGCGAGAAGTATATCGCCGCTATACTTGGGTCTGCAAGACCCCTCGAAAATAGAAATGTAGAGCAAGCTCGAAACAGGAAATCCTAGATATTGGACATTATTGTGTCTTTGGAAAATCTGTATACCTGGAGCATGTTATTAGTACCACCAAAGCGGGTTTCTACCATTCTTTGTATGTTCAGTACCTTCTGAGAGTACAGTAGAGTACATTCTGAGAAGGCCTTCACTCTCAAGCAAGTTTCAATGACGTTAAAACTGCCCGGATAACCACAAGAAATGGTAAAGCGCTGAAATACTTGAAAGGAAAGCAAAAAAATTGGCCGCGTATCTGCTACATAATTTCTCAAATCAATTGAAATTTACCGCGCTCCACTGCTCCAGACAGGAGGCCTCGATGCCAGCACGGCCGTGAGGCGGCAACGCGCATAAATCGAGGTGCCCTACCTTATCGTTTATGGAACCACGCTACCGTACTCCACGTGCTTTCCAAGCAGAACGCGGAACCTATCTAGAGAATACTAAAAATTTCAACCGTAGCTGCAAGTTGTAGTTTGCTTTCTTCGAAAATGCCTATTACAATTACCAGAAGGTATAGTGGCAGCGATGGACGCCAGCGACTGAGTGCTTAGTTTTCCGCAATGGGTGTATTTCACTTGCTAATGCAAAAGGGAAGCACCCATTATTTGTTTTTAAAGGAACACTTGAATTTTATTGGTGCATTGATTTTCTGCCTAATACTTGCGTAATGTTTGGTTCTTGTTCAACAATGTTACGGCGAAATATGAACACTGGTCCGTATTTATGAAATTTAGCTGTGGTTGTTGGTTATTAAACATATTGTTAGCAGGTAAATATTCACCATCTAATAACAAAATGGCTTGCGTGATCCTACTCTACCATTGACACACTCCTACGTCGGGCGACCTATACGGCGGTCGGAGTTGAAGCAGTTTACATTAAAAAAAAAAGCTTCATGCGCGGCAATTACGATACTTCATAATGCGATATTCCTCGCGTGAAGCTGTTGAAGACGATCTGACCGCAAAACTCGCACGTGGCCCACTTCACACCGGATTAGCTAGGCAGAACAATGACACTTACGCTTGCAAAGTCGGGTTCAAAAGCTGTGTACAGGAACGGATGTTGCCCGTATCGTGTGCTAGCGTCAAGTACATGATGTCACGTATGAGTCCCCCCAGTTTCCCTCCCTGTCGACTCGTGCACCTTCTACGCCAAGACATGGTCCACGTAGCGGCTCGTGGGGGCACAGCAACTGCCCCGCCCTCATGGATTCGCCGTAGCGCCGCGACGGCGCTTGTTCCGCCGTAATGCCACGGACAAACTCGCGGACGACGAACATGAGTCACTCCGCCATGAGGGAATTGGTCCACAAGCAAGAACAATGCGTCCAGCGACGTTGGTAGAAGAAGACGAAGGTCTCTTGTGTCGTTCTGATGTTCAGCCCTTCCTGTACGGGAATAGTGTAAATACTAAATACGTTATCTTGCAAAAAAGCCCTACCTCGTAACAATATGAAGCTTCAGTTTCACTTCGGCTGGCTGGCTGAATCGAGTTAGAGGCGGACAGACAGACACAGAAACAGACAAACATTTTCCCGTTGAAGAACCCCAAGAAAGACTATCGTTTTCTGTACAAGTAGTAAACGGTCTAGGCAAATTCCCCGAATCAGCTGCTAGTCTTTTTGATTTTTCGAAAACTATTACAATTACCAAATGACAATTGCTCAGCAATTTGTGAACACCGAATGTCTCCAGCCCCCCGTTAACACGAGGAATGCAGAAGTAATGCAAACAGCCCTCCAGTAACTATGACTTACATAAACGAAGCAGCCCTGCAAATTACCGACAAGTACGGTTTTTCTAGTAGATAGTACGGCGAAATCATGATCTCTGGCCCTTTCTGCGAAATACTGCCGTTTTCTGGTCTACAATTAGCCGCGCTGTAAAGTGTCCCACATTTTGTAATACTCCCCACAAAATGCTGCGATTACGATATCGCGATATGAAGCAACCTGCTGTAACGAAAAATGGCTGGCGATTACGATACTTCATAATGCGATATTTGGGTGAAGCAGCAGTCCGCTGAGGCGGCACTCGCTCGTGGGGTCTCTCTAGGCAGAACAATGATGAGCCTCTGCGTCGGCGGCGCAAAGTGCGTCTCAGGAATGGATGGCGAACTGCGTCTTAAGCGAAGGCACATGATAGTCACGCGCGCCCCCCTCACGTTTTCGCCAAGCGTCGCACCGTTGAGCGCCTCGTGGGGGCACAGCATACTGCCCCCCTTCCACCCCACCGCACACTTTCGGAGAGCGCTGGCTCACTCCGCCATGGGGAACCACCCTCCTCTCATATTTTCGCGACACTCTACCCCTTCGCTTCCTTTCATCGTTCGCTTTTCCTGTCACTCGTCGGTCTTGCCATCCTTCTCTCGGTAACGACGACAGCGACGCGGCGCAGCCCAGGGACCGCTGCCAACGGGCTGCGCCCTAAAAATAGCGTTTCATTGTACAAGTCGCCAGGGCGATGCAGTGTCAAGATTCTGCAACGTGAAAGTAATTTTTTTTCTTCTTGAGACAGATTGATGAATGTTTTTACAGTAGCTGGAAAACAAATAATAACGCGACCACATAGAGTGTCGTAGCTCTATTTTCGCTGGGGTATTGAATGATTTCCCACTTGAAAAGTTTTTTTGGAAATAGCGGAAGGCAACTCGCGATAGCTTCGGTCGTTTATTGTGCGTTTTAATCAAAGAAATGGTAGCACCGGCCAAGACAAGCTGAATTCGATCGCAAGCAAGTGGCCGTATTCTTTGGCGCAGAAGAACTAGAAATTACGGCAGGGCGAAATGTGCTAGAGGAGCTTGAAATTTCTCTCGTCCAAGCGCCGTCGGGAGGAAACGGCGGCGGATGATACTGCGGCCGAGGTCTGACAAGGGCAACATCATATTTATTGGAAATTTTAACACCGATCACAAAAGAAAGTCCAAGTAGCCTGTTGCACTCACAATCGCACGAAGTTTCATATACGATGCGTTGACACGAGAAAGGTATTTCCGACTTCGTCAGTTTGTTTTGCATCAGTTCAGTTTTTTTCGGTAATTTTGTTTAATACTTCATTCGGATAAATGAATCTATTTAGCATTTGCGTCGTATGAATGCGGTAACTTCGGACTGTGCATGGTGTGGCAAACACACTGCCTCACGGTTAAATTATTTATTTATAATTGATACCCAATAATTTTATTTAGTAACTGCGCCTCAAATTCCCCGTTTATCGGTATTACATGAGGAAGCGGCTGTTACATAAGTTGATAAGTGGTCTCGATAAAATGCTGAAATTTGGTGGGATCAGAGTGGCGTAAAGCGTCGGTACAAACGTATTTTCAGTGTTTGGAAGTTGGCATGAAAAATGAATGCAGATAGGATGAAGTACGGGCTCGTGAAGGATAAACTGCTTTTTTCGTGCTTGTGGGCTACGCCGTCGAGTGAGTGGCAACGGAAGCGTATGAAGGAGGCGATGCATGATAGAAATTATGACAAAGGCAAAGGCGGCAGATTTTATGTCGCTGGGCGAAGTTCTTTAATTTGGTTCGGTGTTTAAGGCCTCAAACAATATTGTAATATGATAGTCTGAATAAATATGTCTTATCGCACAGTTTTTAACCCTTCAAATGTGTATGACTGATTCTTTAAAGGGGTCCCAAATTGTGAATGCCTATTGTGACTTAGGCCGAACGAGTGCTAAGTAAGCTTGGATCCTTTGTCCAGAGGAGGAATTTTTAAGTTTCTTCTCGTGCAGCCGATTGCACTGTTACTGATGTTCGAAACATTTAAAATATGCGATTACAAAGATCAGAAGTTTGCTTAATGCCTAGGTATTTATATGTGCTTACAGAAAGAATGACGGAACCTCAAATGGTGTACACAATGTTTGGTATGACTGTTTAATACGAAATGAGTTGAGTAAAGTTTTCCTAATGTTCAGGTGCATTAACCACCTTTTTCATTATATCTGAATGAGGTGTAGATCTGACAGAAGGACTGCATAATCGAAAGGATCAAGTACAGGGCAGTGAAGATAGCAATTATCATGTGAATAAAGGAATATCAAAATGATTGTTACCACGCAAGCGAATAATGCAGATCAAAGACAATAGAAGACTAGGGACAGTGCCCTGTGGAATTCCAGAGAGGTCGAGGGACACAAAAGATGCAACGGTAAAAACATTCAAAAGGATGCCACAAGAAACAATGTTACTTTCTCGTTGCAATATTTGAGCACTGGTGTAACATAGAGACCTTTATGTGGGTCGCTAATTTTCCACTCCACAATATTTCCTTTTGAATGTGTTGGCCTCCTCCGAATGGTTCCGGGCCAACACACACTGCCTGTCGCGGAAAGGACCGAGCCGGGACCACGAACGGGAGCCGCCGCTGTTTTCAAGTCGTCTGCGCCGAACGGGAGGTCGTCTACGTAGAATGACTTCAGAAGCAGTTGTGCTACGTTCCTTTTGTCAGGATCAACTTGCGTCTTCAAGTGATGTTGTATAGTAGCCGTGAGCATGAATGAACTAGCTGTAGATCCAAAAGGAACTCTCGTCATCCGCCAAACCTCTACGGCATTTTCGTCAAAAGGAACAGCAGGTGTTTCCTTAAACCACAAAAATCTGAACAGGTCCGGGGTCCTCTTTTCGGATCTCTACCTGCAGGAACGCCTTCTCGATGTCTGCTGTCATCGGTATTAAGTACCATCTGAAGCGAAAGAGAACTTGAAGTAGATCCGGGGTCAGGTTCGGGCCGGTTTCCAGACAGCCGTTCAACGATCTCTCTCCTTTGGCGTGGGTAGACGCATCGAACACTACCCGTAGCTTCGTTGTGAGTGAGTCCTCGCGGATGACTTTTCTATGTGGCATGTAGTAGGCATGCCTGTCTACCGATTCCTTGTCAAGTACAACTTCAGCATGGCCGGAGACAATGTACTGACGAATCGCAGAATCATATCTCTCGAGCAGTCCTTCGGTCTTTGAGATGCGTCGCATCAGATTTCGTAAACGGTTTAGTGCGATGCCGTAGTTATCTTGCAGCAGCTCGATATCCGGTTCCTTACAAGGCACGGCTACCTGATACCGAGTCCCAGTCTTGGTGATTTTTTCATTGAAAACAGACAATGTGTCTGCTCTGCAACAAGCTTCTTCATCTGGCGCTACGCCCATTGCGTCGAGTGACCAAAAGGACTCCAGAACGTCATGCTCCACTCCTTTAGCTTCTGCTTGCACGCGCATAACACAGACCATGACCTCGGATGTTCCATCCACGAAGCTTGTATTCTTAGCAGGACCTTGTAACGTCCATCCAAGAGTGGTCTTGATCGCGACCAATCCTTGCACCTCCGTGCTGCGTATTAAATCGCCGCTCACAAATTTCCATAGTTGGTCCGATCCTATCAGTAGACTGATGCCTTTCTCTGCACATCCTCGAGGCACAGTCAGTTGGTCTGCCAGGCCGTAGCTTTGCCTCCGTAACTGATCTGCGAAAACGAGTTTCATGTCAGTAGCAGGGATATCGTGGCAGATTGTCGGCATTGCTATTGCCTCGATGGTGTACTCGCTGGCATCAAACTGGCTACGTATGCAAAGCTGGACTACCTTGCACTTCCTAACACGAGAAGGTGCATCGGACGCGAAAGTGTTCACGGCGATGCGTGTCTCTCTTACGACTTTCAATCCCAACCTCGCTACGAGATCTTCTTTGACGAAAGTACGTTGACTGCCTCCGTCGAAAATGCCTCTGACATAGGACGTCTCGTTGGTCCCGACGATCCAGCAACGGAAAGTCTGTAAGTGCACGTCCTCGTCAAGTTGGCAGCTTGTGACGGCAGTCGAAGGCGCACCGTTTTCTTTCACTGGCCTTGTAGCAGCAGAGACCTTCATGTCCAGCTTGTCGCTCCGCCTCGCTTGGAAATTGGGATCGCACATAGTCGAAGCCTGCCTGCCTTTACATGTCTCACATACCAATTTCCGCCAGCACTCATTTGCACGATGGCCCGTCATAGTGCATCGGTAGCACCGCCTAGCGCTAGATAGTCGTTTCTTCTTCTCTGCGACTGTTAATGAAGCGCTGCACGCCTCAGTCGCATGTTTCTTAGACCGGCAGAAGAAACACGCACTGGGGTTTTTCTCCGTCTGCTTCTTTTGCGATGCATGCAGGAGCTGACGACGAGGGCACGTGCTTCTTCCGGTAACCGCGGCTGTTGGAGGAGGACGTCGCTGGAACACTGTGCTCCCTTGCTTCGAGCTCTATCCGTACGTATCTCAAGAGCTGCTCTAGCTTCTGGCAAGACGTTGTGGCACTGGTTGCCTCTACTGCAGCAGAAGGCACCGCTCCCTGCGTATCACCTTGAAGACGTCCATGGCGGTGGAATGCCAAGACGATCTCCTTCGGCAGCGCCTCCAGCAAAACGTCGTAGAGCATTGCCGAGAAGCTGCTTGTGGGTACGTCCAGTACGTTTAGGCATCGGACATTCAGCTGAACACAGTCATAAAGCCTGCTTCGCAGCTCCTTGTCCTCCAAGTGAGACGTCACGGGCTGTAGCTCGCGGAGGTTTCGAAAATGCCGCTGTATGATACGGCTCTTGTCGCCGAACCTGTCCTTCAGCAGCTGAACGGCACTCTCATAACAGGCCTCTGTTGTTGGCAGCCCGACGATGGCAGCTGCTGCTTCACCCGGTGATGGCTAGCTCGACGGTGCTACCCGAAGCCGAACAACGCGATGGGCGTACGAGATGGTGGTGACTCCTCACCTGCGACGATTTTCCCCGATGACCTCTGGCAGCGATATTCTAAACGGTGAGGAGAACTCCGCTGCTCATCGCGCAATGGAAGATTCAGCACCTGATATGCACGAACGGAGTATTCCTCTGTCTATGACGCGGCATCAGGAACTTAACGCAAGAAGAGAACAAAAGCGTTTGATCACTCGAAGGTTATGCAGAGACGCAAAAGCAGCACTAGAATTCTCCGTAACGACCAGTGATGTGCACGAGGTGGTGAAGAGATGTCTGCACGAGTTACGCAAAACTGAAGTACAACTGAGAACATTAAACGAGGAAATCGAACCGCTCATCGACATTGACCACCTATACGAAGAATGTGCTACAAATATTGACTATGAAGACGAAATTAGGCATGTTATGATACAATTATACTACCGATTCAAAGACAAAATATCTGAAACCAACGACCAGTGCCAGATAATCAAGAAGTTGCATTCCTCAACAAGCTTCAGTGAGTTTTTTGCACTAACTGAACTGCTCTGCGACGCATGCTGTTTGAATGAACCCCAGGAACGAACCATCTTACAAGAAACCTCGCCTCCGTCACATTTATTATCTCAAACCGAATGTGAAAATAAGACCCCCTTTTGGGCGACGCCGGAAATCCCATGGAAACATTCGTTACTATCGTGTTCGTTTGAAGAATTGCCCCAGATAACCGAGAAAAAAATAAGCTGCTTGTCGGAGGCCGTAACGATGACAGAAGATACCTATACCATATATCCTGAGCACAAAGACACCGATGCTTCTGCTGAGAAGTTGAAACGGCAAGACGTCATTCAAGCGCTTGTAACTTACGACCAAGAGACGCCGCAAACCAAAGAAGGAGATCTTGATTGGTTTGTAACAGATGCAAAGAAGACTGCTGCGGCACTCACCCGACAACGCGCTCGAACGAAGGGAGCACTTGGCAGCCACCGTTCGAACAACCAGGATACATCTCGCTGCGCCAGCCGGATTACGAGACTACGGCGTTCAAGACAGAAGCGGAAGCCATCAAGGCACTTTTATCAAGCCGCAACCCCTACAACACTTCACGCTGCGGGAAGCACAGTGCATTTAGCCCCACTTATGGACCCCGCCAGGTTTGGCGCGCTGCGCAAACTTCTCCGGGTTACTGCATGGTATTACGCTTTGTCTCCAACGTTAAATGCCAGACGAACAAGCTGGAGTCCTCTCTGCAGAAGAAATATTGGCAGCCGAGAGATACTGGATTCACCATGTTCAAACGGAATCGTTTCCCAAAGAAAGAGGCTGGCAACAAGAAGGTCAAGGTCAAGGTTCGCTTTTGGCGAGTAGGTCATGGATAGCCCAACTACACCCATTTTTTGATGAGCATGGTATTCTCCGCGTCGGGGGAAGGCTACAAAACCTCACCGACCGCCGGGACGTCAAGCATCCGATACTACTTCCAAGTAGACATCGCTTCATTCACCAAACTTGTGTTTGCGGATGCCCATCGTCGAGTGATGCACGGAGGAGTGACGGCAATTATAAACAGCGTACGAGAGCGATTTTGGGTCCCAAGAGCACGACAAGCTGCGAAGAAAGTAATCAATCGATGCGTGATATGCGCCCGGTTTCGCATTAAACCCATCGTGTCGCCGTATCCACCCCTTCCCACCTGCAGGCTGGAGAAGGCGAAACCATTCGACACTACAGGACTTGATTTCGCCGGACCATTGTATGCGAGGTCGTCAGAGGGCTCTGACAGAAAGGTGTACATCGTACTTTTTCACGTGTGCCGTAACAAGAGCATTGCACTTGGAACTGGTCTCGGATATGTCCTCACCTGCATTCCTGTTGGCTTTTCGGCGCTTCATTGCGAGAAGGGGGCTCCCAAGCACAATTTATTCCGATAATGCCCTAACCTTCAAGAGAACGTCTCTGGAGCTACAAAGACTGTGGAAAGTGATGAAACAAGACGACTTCCAGGATTTCATTGCGAATCAGAGAATTAGTTGGAAGTTCATAGTTGAAGCGGCCCCATGGTGGGGACGGTTAGTCGGAACCGTGAAAACAACACTCCGCAAAGTTTTAGGGCGAAGCTGCCTCTGCTCGGAAGAACTTTCAACCATGCTGACCGAGATTGAAGCGGTAATTAATTCACGGCCACTCACATACAGTGAGAATGACGCAAGCGATCCTGTAGCCATCACGCCAGCACACTTCTTAGTTGGTCAGCCACTAACTACGTTACCTGAAGCAATGACGAAGTCGAACGACATGAGTACGCACGATGGAACTGACTGTCGCCGGCGCTTTCAACATCGACAGAAAATGATGGAAGATTTTTGGAAGCGATGGAAACATGAATATTTGTTGCGGCTACCATCAGCACATCGCTCGCCCACGCATCGCTCAACAAATTTAAAGGTCATCGACATTGTGCCGGTGGACGTTCCTAAGACGCCCAAGTTATTCTGGCCACTAGCCCGGGTTCAAGAAGTGTACCCAGGCACCGACGGATTGGTTCGAGCCTGTTCAGTGCGGTTGCCAGGAGGCAAGCTCATCAAGAGGCCAGTACAGAAGCACGTCTTCTAGAACTAGATCGCGCCACACTTGAGGCCCCGGAGGATGTTGGAGACTAGCGGGCGACGAAGAAGAAGAGACCCAGCGCTCGAGGGGAGCGTACGTGCATTACTATCATTATCATTGTAACCAAGTCATCGCCATTAAAAGGGTCGTTCCATTAGGGGTCCCACGGCTTCGTTTCTAAGGCGGCGCACCCGCAACGAGGTGTCCGATCCGCAACACTGCCATAATATGCACATTTCAGAGTCCTGCTGAAGAGAAAAAAAAACAGGGACTTAGGATTAAAAAAAAAACTTCGTAAAAAAACGGATAGTTTCGTTTCAAGAAAGTACCCATCGGTACAAAACATCTCACAGTGCTATATTGAAATTCTCGAAGATCATTATTTGCGAAGACGTTTCAAATTTAGCGCTAACTGGACACACAGAGTAAGGAAGACTTACAATGCGTCTTTTTACCCGGTGTGTCCAGTTAGAGCTGTAATTTGTAGGGCCTATTGCACCAATTAGCCCACCAGCACATTTTACTCAAGTCGCAAAGGCATTGAAAAAAATCTCAACAGGCTACCAACGTACACATACCGGTTCAAACATATTGAATTTAAACATGGTAATCCCTTGCGCAGGTCAAGTTCCATCAAAGCGGAGTCAAACCAATGCCCTTAGTACAAACCTCGCTCCTGGTCACCAGGCGCTTCCATAAGAACCTGCTTCAATAGCAGCTATTAAAGTACCCTTCGATTTACTTGTATTACTGAACTCATAAAATACCAAATCAAATAATGGGATATGACAAACACTGCTTACCTGGACCCGCTACTGCAGTTCAAAATGCCTCCGGTACGAGTAACCCTTCAGTTACACCAATGAACCATACCTTCCGTTAATTTAGGCACTGCAAAGACTCCTAGATCTACAGCCAGAATATAATGGCTTCGCTGTGTCAAGATTATAGTCAGCTGCGCATTTCCGGTAATATTTTGTATGTTTGTGTGTCTTCTCAAGCAGAAGTCGCTCACACAGGAACATTTATCTTCGCACGAAAGTACCTTCAAGAAAACGATCAGTCGATAATACACGCAAAAAACTTCAAACGGTTTTTCTACTGAGCTGTGAAGCTCACCATTTATGTGGTGACATTCAATAAACTACGTTTGAGCAGGCTATAGCAGTGTTTCTAGGTATAAGGTGGCTTATACTGTTTCGACGTTTTTCTCAATATACGGGGCTGTCGAGGTATTACTATGGCGTATGGACCTTTCCTCAGTGTCGGAGTGATTCATTCGGTGTACGCTTACAAGCATTGTATGCGTGCGCATTTTTAGAAGTGTATGACGTACTTTGGAAATAAACGGCATTTATACATTTTACAAAAAACGTAACCAGTTGAATGCGTTACAAATAGCCCTATCGCTTTCCCTGTATTGTTTTCTTCATAATGCTAGCCTGCATTATATGTTTGCAAGGCCGGTTCCTTTATCATTGATTTCTGTTTGCGGAAGCCAGAATGTCACCGGTTCATAAATTATGTTTTCGTTTTTTCTTCTATTCCTATCCGGTCTTCGGTCTTCGGGGGAGATGTATGAATGTTATTATTTTCTCAGACTATTTTCCTGAAACTTCAGTTTTTTCGATTTTCCTTATTGTTTGGTTTTCCGAAATAATTACCGACAAATAATAACCTGACCATTTGCGCTGCAGCCAAAAATGCCTTTTTGTTGCAACGATTACAGGTGTGAAACCAGGCGCAAACGTACTACACAGGACAAGCCGCAATGAAAAATTATTAGGCAAAACTGCCACACCCCCAAACACACAAAAAACAAACAAAAAGCGCCTGCGCAAACAAGCATTTTGTGGAAAAACAAACATGAATTGCAGGGCGTTACACGGTTCACATGTTTCTTCTTGTTTGCGCAGTGTTCTCGCTTTTTGTTTGTTTTTTGGTGTTTGGGGTGTGGTTCTCGCCTATTATTTCTTTTTATTTTTTATCCACTCCTTTCTGCGTCTTGTTACGTTTGCGCCTTTTTAAAGTTATTTTTTATCTTATTTTGCGTACAATTCTCTATCATTGTACGTATTGGGGGGTATACATAAGATGAAAATGAAATGACTTTATTTCCATAAAAGAAATACAATTTAGGGGAAAAAGTGGCGGGTAGGCAACTTGACTAGCCCTAAAATCTATGTTGACAGGCAGCAGCGGAGCAAGAGGACTGAATAACAAATGAGAAAAAAAGAGATAGACGAGAAGGAAAACAAAATAAATGAAAAGGAAATGAAGTAGAACTTGCAAAAAAGAAACAACTACCAATTACAATCGCAATATTTCGTAAGTATAGATACAGAAGATTACAAGGCATAATATCAACAATAACCTGACACAAAAATTGTACAATGTTATTTCTAACAACGAGGAAAAGTAGCAATACAATTATGTTGAGGCACATAAGCTTATATCAATGTTTTCGGAAACAAGACTGTTAAGTAGCCGCGGTAAGGAGGACCATAGCAACCGCATGCCATAGTTGGTTGTAGGCTGCGGTACATTGAAGTGCTCAGGTGTACCAGTACAGTAGTGCCCAATGTTGGGTTTTAAGTTTGCAATCGAACGATGAAAATGACTCCCAGATCTTTGTTCTTTTCGATAACCAGTTGCCAGCCGGTAATTTAGGATCTTATCAATTTTCAAGAGTTGACTCATTAAGAAAAATGGTTCACTATTGGCATTGAACGGTAGCTTAAAAACAGATGAACTTTTTCTGCAAGATGTAGAATCGGTTGATATTGGTGACCGTATTAGTACCCTACACCATCGCTACAGTAGTTTAGGTGGCCAGCGAACAGTCCTTGTACATAAGCAGTTTAGTACGATACGGTGATTCAGACAGAGCATAAATAATTCTCGAAAGTTTATTACAAGGGCGTAAATATGAATATACCAAGACATGTGTGTATCGGATAATATGCCTAGTGTTCTTTATTTATTTTAAAAGTTCAATGGTTTGGGATCCATTTTATTATGGCATTGCAGAAAACATTTCTTGTTTATGGGTTGAAACAGTACAGTTTGTTTTTTGGCGTTGATGGTTAGATCGTTTGCCTCGGACCACTTCTGCAATTTTGCAAGTGAAGTATTAGCAAGAAAAATTAATTTGTCAGCGTTATCAGAAGAAAATAGTAGAGTGGTATCATCAGCGCAAATAATGAACTTGGTATTTGAGTCAATATCAACAAGGTGGTTCACATATATGCAAAAAAGAAGGGTACCTAATACGCTACCTTGAGTAACACCAGCTACTATTCTACGTGGTTCAGAAAATGCTCTGTTTACTTCGACACACTGGACTGTATATTGCAGATGCAATTTCAAGATGCGGATATTGTTTTTATTTTGTCATATCATTTTTTTGGAAGTATTACTTTTTCTGTTCTTATTTTTGGTTTCGTCAAAATTCTGTCTGGCAAATTGCCTGTATTTACTCTAATATGACAATTACGGGTGTTACTTCCGCCAAATCTGCATTTTTGTGGAAATGCAGGGCGATACCCGGTTCGCAATGATGGATATTCTTATTCTGATTTTGAACTTTTTGCCGAACTTTTTTTCCATTCTACGGGTTTAGGGCGTGATGTATCAGAATCACACTTTTGATTTTGTAAAATCCTTTCCGTAATTTTTTATGTTTAAGTTTATCAGAAATATTTTCAACAAAATATCTCCATCTAGTTAACTACAAGAAATAAAGGTATAGCTTCCGCAAAATGGGCAGTTTTGTGAAATGCAGGGCATTACGCGGTTCGCTATTTTCGCTGTTTTTTTCGTATTTCCAACGTTTCTCTGCGAACTTTTTTCTATTATTCTTAGGTATTTGGGGGAGTTGTATAAGATACATCTTTGTTTATCTTGTCAGAACATTTTTGTGAAGCAGTAATGGGTCAAAATGGAAGGGGGGAGGCAGTAAACCGATAACATACCCCCCCCCCCCTAAAGAAAACCGTAACAAGCAACGCCCCCTCCAAACCCTTCGACAACCGATTTTAATGGCACGTGTAATTTTGAGACCGTGGCGCATACCATCATTGTCCACGGCGGGTAAAGCACACCGCAATTTTTTTGTTAGGCGTGATATTGGATATCTAAGCCGCTGCCTCAGTAGGAGCGTGCTATCAGCTTTATCCCAGAGCCAATTTTTCCCCTTCAAAATTACCTGCGCGGAAGCGAGGAGAGAGCCTTTTTTAAAACTCTTCACATCATTGGCTGCAATATAGTTTATGAAAAAGGCACTTGCAATTGAGAACCAATCATGACATTTCTGTTAGTTGCGCCCTCCTGGCCCCTCCGATCAGCATTATGTGACCGCCCCACTCCCAAGTACCTGGATCCGCCCCTGGTGATAAGTGAATGAGCTTATTCACTGTGCTCTTCGTATATTTCCCACGGACCACTCTGAAAGAGCCTACCCGGCACTACCTGGTGCCCCGAAAATACACTAGGTGTTGATTATGCAGGAATAACGCACGGAACCGTAATCTATCAGACCACGAGGCCAAGTCGCTAGGGTGGTTCACTTCGGTCGCTTGCCTGCCTTTACGAGGAGGACATCTAATCAAGGGCTGCAGTTTCATGAGGGCGGGCGTATCGTTTGGTCTTTCAAAAAAAGTCCCGGAGCTTGATGTCGGGCGCTTGGGTATGTTGTAAATAAAAAAAAAAAACGGGCAGTCAAACAGACTTTCAAACGTCCAAACGGGCATGGAGGAAAGGATTAGCATGTTGGCAGGATTCTCTGTGAGCGAAAATAACCTACTTCGGGGTTTTCCTTGATTCCTCAGTAAAATGTGCTGTCGGCTAGTTGGTGCAATATGCCTTGCAAATGTAGCGGTAACTAGACACACAAAGGAAGGAAGACAAACAATGCGCATTGTTTGTCTTCCTCTCTTTGTGTGTCAAGTTAGCTACATGTTGTAAAGTTTTCCCTGATTTCGCATTGCTCCTTGATTGTCTGATCTGTCGGTCTTGCGTTCCGGATAGCTTCCTTCGTAACTTGTGGATTTAAATTTTCTCAAGTCTACTGACAACCGGCTTGCAGTGTGTAGTGTCTAAAAACTTGGGCGTATACGAACCAAACTTACTTTGGCAAGTCCATGCAAAATATGCAATCAGATTTCATTTGTACTACCCTCTTAAGCAAACCAGTGATGGTGCAGGTTATTGAAATTTGGTTTCATACCAGAAATAGCTGCATTTGTGGCCTAATTACGAGAGCCTATACCCTGAATTCAGCCATTGAGCAAACCCGGACTTGTAATCATCCGGCATGGTCCAAAGTGTAACGTGCAGCTGCAGCGCAATACATAGGCACTATAGGGCAGATGCAGGCCTAGACCCCATAAATGTATTTTGTGAGCAATGAGTGGCCCCCAAGGAAAGACTAATACTCCTCTTCTATGCATAAACACTAACCGGGAGAAGCACAAAGGGCGAGAGTGCATGTGTGGAAAGAATTGACGTCACGCCTTGCCTGCGGCGGGGGCGGGGACCACGCCCTGCCGGTCTTTGATGAGGCATGGATGACTATAACTTCTCATTCGCAACCCCTGCCATCCACATGTCCCACAGCTGCGTGTGAGGCTTGCAAAATAAAGTTTATATTATGTGCAGCACCGGGTAGGCGCAAGGGAATACTGAACAGTATGACGGAGATGAAATGTTGATATCCCCTGACACCGAAAAGAGCGGCACGCAAGCTAATCTGATACTAAGGCAAGCTGATGCTAAGGGAAGCGAACATGAACACTGAGGCAGTTAGTAAGCAACGCTGTGGTAAGAACGGTGACAAGACGGGCGGGAGAAACGCCATATTTCGGGCTTTTAAAATCTCTGACAAGAGTTCGCATCAAGGCGAGCTTCAAGTTTCGGAGAGGGAGGCATAAAATGCGCGTGCCAGTGGGCATTACAATATTTTTTCAAGAACGCATCTGCTACGCCTGCGGCCGCCGCCATTGCGCAAGAAATTACTTATCTGATTATTATGCTTGAATTTCTAAATCATCACCTGCCACTGAAAAAAACAATCGTTTGCAAGTAAAGGAATGTGCTGAACTCAAGGTGGCCAACACGGCAAATTTCGTGACCGTATGCTCCTAGTGCTTATGAAACCAGGCAATAAGTGTTCACTACTGAAGCAAACGAAAGGCTTAGTTCTGCAACAAAGTATGGTAAAATATGAAAGCTGGGTACATGTGGTACTTAAATTTGTATGTCAATGGTGCACGCAGCAGGGAATGTAAGGTGTTTTCGCAGCTCAAGTTTTATTGCGCATGAACACTGCAAATAAACACGAAGGCGCAGTCTAATCCTTTCACCTATTTTTCGTTTGAAAACTTTCTGGGCCAAAAGGTTTGAGGCAATTCTACATCAATTTAAAGAGCGGCCAATAACAACTCCGTGGTGGTGTTTCGCGGTTCTTCCAAATAATACACTTGTTCTGTCCTATATTTTGCAGAACAATTGCAGAATATTGTCTAGTTATCTTAACACTGCTAACCCAGGAACATTTGCTTTGTTGTTTATCAATCCAGTTACAGCTACACTTCGTCACAGCTTGGTCGGCTCTTTTTCTGCGTGGACTGCAAGTTGTATCATAGGCATAACACTCAAAAAAGTTTATGAAAACAAGCACAAAATATCCCATTCTAATGTCAATATTACGCCTCTAGCCCGTGTTCAAGATTAAACGATGTTTGTAAATGTATTTTTAGCTTCAAATGCCAGGATTGGATGTTACGCAAGAGATGAAATTTAGCGTCATGGCTGCCGGCTTAACTTTGTTGGAGTAGCAACCTCAATAACATCCGTGGAGCCGAAATAGTTATAGTATAAACGTTTCACGAATATGCCAAACATATCCAGCGTACGCTGTTGGATTCATTAATTATTAAGTTTAACGCGCCCACGCTACACAGGCTGTGAGGCGCGTCGTAAGAGAAGGCTCCGGAGTAATTTTGACCACCTGGGGATTTTTATCGTGCGCCTAAATCTCGAACACACGGTGTTTTTGCTTTTTCCTCCATCAGAAAAGCGGCCACCGCGGCCGGTAATCTTAAACAGCACAACGCCTTAGCCACTGCGCCACCACGACGGGTACGTTCTTTGATGTCCCAGTGTTGAGTTTGTCTTCAGAATAGTTCATCGGGTACTAAAGCTTGGTTACGTGCTTTGAAAGCGGAAGCCTGGCAATGCATATTGTTACGTGGTAGCAGGATACATGAGGTTTACGATGGTTGGGGATGAGCGTTGTATTTACAAGATGTCGGCTACGCACCTGTTTACCACTGGCTATGATGGCTCTCCACAGTCTGGGGGCTAGTGACATCCCAGTAGTCGTCGGTCGTAGATTAGTACAAGACAGTCTCCCCTTGTTTCTCTTCTCTTTGCACATCCCCCTGGTTGAAAGGGGCTGTCCTGGTTGACGCCGGAACAGACTGACAAGGCTATGAAGGTGGGAGAGGTGATCACTACACACCGTGAATGAGTCTGCGATCACGAATGACGATGACGTACTTTGTGAAGACCAGCCTCGTAGCGGCGACGTTATCAAGGCAGCGATGAAGTGTCGCAGGTACACGGAACCACGATATTCGAAAGGGCTGGACACACGTGATCTGGTCTGGTCTCGCTCATCTGGTAATGGCTGATTTTTCTGTCTACTCACGGGCGGGGGACACTGGGAGTCGGACGTGGACGGACACTGGTCCCGGAGAGGCTGGTTCTGCCCGTCAAAGTCTACGAACCCTCAACGACTGCAACCGGAGCGAGACGTTGTGAAGACGGGCCCAGGATGAGGATGACCCCGCAACCTCTACCAACGCAAGTTACGTGGCGGTATGACACATGAGGCATACGATGGGTGAATCGGCGCGTAGTATTTACAAGACGTCGGCGACGGACCTATGTGAAAGTGGCTATGATAGCTCTTGCAAGTCTTGGAGGTACTGACATCCTCGTTGCGTCGGGGGAAAGTGAGAACAGGGATACAAGACAGTTTGCTCTTATTTCTTCTCATGTGAAAATATTAACAACTTCTTTGCTACAACATCGTATTTGCGACTCCTTCTCTGGTTTCCTTTCTTTGTCGTTTGGTGGGAAGTGCTTTCAGCGGTTTCATTTGTTTTACTTGCCCGTCATCGAGTTTTGGTGTCACGCCGCACGTGCTGTTTTACAGTGTGTATGTTTATAATTCACAGTTTTGTGCATTTTGTGAAGCGGGCACAAAAACTAAAAACTTTCCTATGCTTGACCAATCCCCAAGTGTATATGGGCCAGAAAGAAAGAAACAACAATGCCAACTTTCGTTTTACCGCTAGAGAAGTGCTAGCGCAAGGCGCTGCTGCATTCTGCTACTGCGCAGACCCTGTTCTAAATCTTGGCGGATCACATGTGTTCTTTTTTTAGCATTTACTTCGGCAGCCATTTTCTTGGGCGCAGCATAAGTACCGCTATTAGAAGGACGCGAGTACTTGAGGCTTTAGCCCTACTAGCTAAAACTAGCGTGTCCATCACTTGAGTGCTTCGAGTCTACTTTAAGGGGTAGTCAGTCCTCGGCAGTTTAGAATACTTTTGCAATCCTTAGTTAAACGGGCAGCAGACACATTCGCTTTTCACTAACTTTCTCCCTAATGGCCTGTTCGTCATTACATCGCCTTTCTAAAATTGAATCATCAGCGACTCATTCAGTAGCCAGTTAAGTTTATTTGGTTTCCTTTCGAACATTTAAGCAGTTTCTCCTGTCGCAGGGTTTATCAACGAGTGTTCAATTGGTTAAGAGTTGTTTGACAAGTGAACGCATTTTCAAAATTAGTCTTCCTCAACTCTCAGTATGCTACTAAACGCGTAAATAAACCTAGAGACCCGTTTTGATGATAGTGCAAATATGGTCGAGGTTTACAGCAATTGAATGGAGACACATATTGCCGCGAACCATGCATTGGGTTTGTTTATTTGTGTTTTGCTTTTAACCGCCCGGCTGCGCCGGTCTGTGTTATCTCTGCGCCAAGGGAAGCGCGTGTTCCATTCTTTCTGTCTGTGCCGCATGTGTTATCTGTGTGATAGGGAGAGCATTCCGATCTAACGTGAACAGCCCAGAATAATCTTCTTGGATCTACTATGTTCTCGATGCGAATCGACGTTTCGAGAACCACGCGCGCCGAAAGATAAAAGCCTGCAGTGCGGACGCCGGGGCATTCGATTCTGCGACGCTCGCTGACGCAAGTCACTTTGTTGACCGCTGCTTCGCCGCCTCTGTATTCTTTGAGTTGTTAGGGGAGCACAAGTTCGCTCCAATAAACTTGTTTCTCCTGCAAGACAACTGCGTCGTCCTTGGCTTCGTGACAATATCAGTTTGAGTATCAAGAATTTCTTGGGTCCACCTTGCTGTACATCTCGATTTTAGAGAGGCCGAGCACATTGGAGCACAGAGGCTTTATTATGTCTAACGTTAGGTGCTCTCTACGTAGCGGATGGCTGTCTTGTTGGAATGACTTTAAATGTCTCCGATGTCCACTACCGGTTGACTACTGCCAACTCCATTTGATGGGACTTGAGAATTCAGTTTGCTCTTTTCATGATAGTAACAAATATCCCAATGCCGAAGTGAACATCTGGTGGAGGTGCTGGGATAGCACCCTTCATGCCCACTGCAACCTCGGGAAGCCGCCAAGCCAGTCCAACAAGAGCCAGCCTCCGCCTGAAAGATTTACCACCCGAGTTCGGTTTGATGCCAGAAGGGCCCAAGAGAAGGAACGCTGCAACCAACACCATGGTACAAGAAACAACGTCGCCAATCATGCTGCAGCAGCCCCGGGAACCGCCATCGTTCCGGGGAGCCCCCGCTGAGATCCAGAGGAATGGTTGGAGAAGCTGGAGCGCGTGCGGATCTTCAACAGGTGGGACGATGAAGAAACCTTCCGGCATGTTTCTTTTACTTGGAGGATGCAGCCCGAACTTGTTTTGAAAACCACGAGAGCGCCTGACCGACTGGACGCAATTCAAAAGCGAGTTCCTTAAGACCTTCACGACCGTGGTGAGAAAAGAACGAGCTGCGATTTTACTGGAAACTCGAACGCAAACACCCGAACGAAGGAGTCGTAATCTTCGTCGAGGAAATGAAGCGACTTTTCCGCCGTGCGGACCCAGGAATGACGGAAGAAAAGAAACTACGGTTTCTGATGCGAGGTGTGAAGCAAGAGCTCTTCGCGTGCCTTGTTCGCAACCCCCCCAAGACCGTGTCCGAATTCGCGTCTGAGGCCGCCGCGATGGAGAAGACGCTCGAAAATCCGAACGAGGCAGTACGACCGCCCAATCAATGCGCTGGTTTCGGAGACGCTTGGTGCCAGCGCTATCAACTCCGACTCACTACGCGACACTATCCGCGAAATAGTGAGGGAGGAGCTGCGGAAACTGCTCCCGACGCCGCTGCAACCACAAGTCGCTTCTCTTACCGACGTCATTAGAGAAGAAGTGCAGCAAGCGCTGGAACTTCACGACGCCAGTAGCACCCTCGCGAGCCGCAAGCCATGACCTACGCGGCTGCTGTACATTGCCCTCGCCCACCTGCACCCTATCGTCACGAGGCTCCGTACCGTCGTCCCCTCTCGCCGGCCCGACCACCTGCGGCGCAACCCCCTGCCCCAAGGAAGACCGACGTGTGGCGAACGTCCGACAATCGTTCGCTGTGCTACCACTGCGGAGAGGCCGACCACGTCTGCCGTTCGCTGCCCCTACGGAGGCTCGGTTTGCGAGGGTTCTCCGTCGACGCACCCCGCCCCCGAACTGGCCAGCGCCCATCGGAGATCGAAGAATACCTCTCCAACACCAACCGAGGACCAGCCCGCTTCAACCGTTCCCCGTCACCCTACCCCATACCAGTCGCCGAACCGCCGTAGCAATGCTGAGTTCTCTCACGTGGAAGGTCCCCCAGCCCACGCGGGGAAACTAAAAGCAGCAACTTCTGGAGGTAAAGTTGCACGATCGCGGAAAAATGAAAACCCTCCAACGACGCAACGACTCGCGGAAGACAGTGACTCACAACATGCCCCCATCCCGACGATCCGACCCAGACCTGACGAGACTCCCGTACACGACGACAGCTATACGCCGCCGACGCGCACCCGACCGGACCGAGACGTCCGTGAGAAGACGATGACAACGACGACGCACAGTGCCCGACCGTCAACACGCACAAGCAGAGATACGACGCCCCGACGAACCCGGAACTCGAGGAAGACTGCATCCGACGTCAAGGTGTCCATCGACGGCTTTGACGTAGTCGCCCTCGTAGACACGGGAGCCGACTACTCGGTAATGAGCGGACCATTTGCGTCTAAACTGAAGAAAGTTATGACCAGATGGGACGGTCCGCACATACGCACAGCAGGAGGCCACCTCGTGACGCCAAGTGGAACGTGCACATCGCGCGTCACCATAGACGGCACAACGTACCCTGCGGCGTTCGTCATTCTGCCTAACTGCTCCCGCGACGTAATTCTTGGAATGGACTTTTTGATGGACAACGGTGCAATAATTGATCTGTAGACCATGTCAATAACTTTTCCCCTCATCACTCCATGAAGCCGGAACCAAACCTCGATCGTGGTGCTGTGGTAAGGATAACCGATGATCATGTCACCCTGCCACCCCGCGCAAGCTTGATGATCGCCGTCTACTGTGAAGATGCTGCTCCTGACGTCGACGCTATCGTAGAGAGATCAAAGGGTTGCTTCTCGACCGTGGTGTGTCGGTCGCAAGAGGCATTGCGCGCTTCAAGGAACACCAATCCCACATTTTGGTTACTAATTTCACCGAGGAGTACCAGCATTTAAACAAGGCCGTGCAATTGCATTCCTCGAAGAAACGCAAGAAGCAAGTGACGGGATCGCGGTCGCCGAATTTGAACGCACACTCCCAGAAACCTTCAAGCTCCCGCAGCCTTCGACGTGAATCCGGCGCTACCGCAAGAACAACGGAACAAGTTATTGGCTTTGCTGCGTCGCTATAGCGAATGTTTTTCGTCGAGCGCAAAACTACGTCAGACCCCTCTAGCGAAGCACCGAATAATAACCGAAGATGGAGCCCGACCTACCCGACAGTCACCGTACCGCGTCTCTTCACACGAACGGGAAGCCATCCGGACTCAAGTCGACGACATGCTCATCGACGACATTATACAGCCATCGAAAAGCCCCTGGGCTGCGCCCGTCGTACTCGTAAAGAAAAAAGACGGCACATTAAGGTTTTGTGTTGACTACCGGCGACTGAACAAAATCACGAAAAAGGACGTGTACCCCCTCCCCCGAATCGACGACGCCCTCGACCACCTCTGCCACGCGAAGTACTTCTCATCGATGGACTGAAGACCGGCTACTGGCAAATTGAAGTGGACGAGAGAGACCGAGAGAAGACTGCATTCATAACCCCGGACGGCCTATACGAGTTCAAGGTGATGCCGTTTGGGCTGTGCACGGCACCAGCAACGTTTCAAAGAGTCATGGACACTGTGCTAGCTGGCCTGAAGTGGCACACCTGCCTCGTATACCTCGACGACGTTGTGGTATTCACCCGGACTTTCGACGAACACCTTGCAAGGTTGGAGTCTGTACTCGAGGCCATTCGTACGTCGGGGTTGACGCTGAAGCCTGAAAAGTGCCGTTTCGCATACGAGGAACTCAAGTTTCTTGGGCCACGTCGTCAACGCCGCGGGAGTCCTACCTGACCCGGCGAAAACTTCAGCCATTGCGAACTTCCCAAGACCAAAAGACAAGAAGGGCGTGCGAAGATTTCTCGGGCTGTGCGCATGCTACCGGCGCTTCGTCGCAACCTTCGCACGCACTGCACAGCCATTCAGGCGCTTGACGAAAGATAGCACCCCTTTCAGCTGGGAAAACGACCAAGAAAAAGGATTCTGCGAGCTGCAAAAACGCCTGCAAAACCCGCCCGTGCTCGCTCATTTCGACGAAAATGCCGAAACGGAAATGCACACGGACGCCAGTGATATAGGCTTGGGTGCCGTCCTGTCCAAAAGCAAAGCGGCTGCGAAAGGGTAATCGCCTATGCCAGCCGTGGTCTGTCGAAGGAGGAGAAAAACTATTCTGCCTCTGAGAAAGAGTGCCTGGCTATTATATGGGCCGATTTCAAAATTTCGCCCATACGTGTATGGACGGCCATTCAAGGTTGTAACAGACCACCATGCGCTGTGTTGGCTCGCCAATTTGAAGGACCCCTCTGGCCGTCTTGGGCGGTGGAGCTTGCGCCTGCAGGAGTTCGACGTTACAGTCGTTTATAAATCCGGCAGGAAACACTCCGACGCCGACTGCCTGTCCCGCGCCCCGTCGACCCACCACCACAAGACGCTGACGAAGACAGCGCGTTCTTCGGGATCGTGACGGAGAGCGACCTAGCCGCCCAGCAGCGTGCCGACCCCGACTTACGCGTCATAATCGAGTACTCGAGGGATGCAACGTTGCCGTTCCTAGGACCTTCAAACGCAGCTTACCAGCATTCAGCCTGAGAAACTCCGTCCTCGTGAAGAAGAATTTCAGCCCCGGAACAAGATCGAATTACCTTCTCGTCATCCCCGCGGACCTTCGTGACGAAATTTTGGAAGCGTGCCACGACGACCCGTCTTCCGGACATCTCGGCACAGCCCGCACTATTGGAAAAATCAAGGCGAAGTACTACTGGCCCCGCCTTACATCTGACGTCACCCACTACGTCCGGAGCTGCCGTGACTGCCAGCGACGAAAAACGCCGCCGACAAGACCCCGCCGGACTTCTGCAACCGATCGCCGTCCCATCGAGACCATTTCAACAGATTGGAATGGACCTTTTAGGCCCGTTCCCTACGTCACGATCACAGAACAAGTGGATTGTCGTAGCGACAGACTACATGACGCGCTACGCAGAGACCGCCGCTCTTCCGAGGGGGACTGCACAAAAGTGGCAAAGTTCTTATAAGCCAAGTTGTGCTGCGACATGGGAGCACCGGAAGTCCTAATCACAGACCGCGGAACGGCATTTACTGCGGAGCTGATGCAAGGAGTATTACGCTACAGCAACACGGATCCACCGAAGAACGACGGCGTAGAACCCCCAAACGAACGGACTACCGGAACGTCTGAAAAAGACAATCGTAGATATGCTGTCAGTGTACGTCCACGTTGAACACAAAACTTGGGACGAAGTGCACCTGTATGTCACGTTTGCGTAGAACACGGCTATCCAGGAGACGACGCAGCTGACGCCGTTCGAGCTTGTCTACGGTAGAAGGCCGACTACGATGCTCGACGCCATGCTTCCGCACGTAGAAGATGACGACCTCAACGCCGACGTCCACGGATATCTTCAACGTGCGGAGGAGGCCCGCCAGCTCGCTCGAGTTCGTATAACGGACCAGCAGCTGGTGGATGCGGGCCGCTACAACCTCCGACGCCGAGACGCCGAGTACCACCCAGGGGATCGTGTTTGGGTTTGTACTCCCATCCGACTACGCGAACTCAGTGAGAAGTTTCTGCGACGGTATTTCGGACCCTACCAGATTCTACGACGTGACGGCCAACTTACCTACGATGGTGATCCCCGATGGTGATTCCGGAACATCACGACGACGCACGCGGCCCCGAAGTCGTTCACGTGGTTCGCTTAAAACCTTTCTACGGACGATAACGAATTTTATTTTTATTTTCGGACTGTCGCTTATGTTAGCATCGGGTCGATGCACTCGTATAGGGGGGGGTAATGCCGCGAACCATACATTGGGTTTGTTTATTTGTTTTGCTTTTACCGCCCGGCTGCGCCGGTCTGTGTTATCTCTGCGCCAAGGGAAGCGCGTGTTCCATTCTTTCTTTCTGTGCCGCATGTGTTATCTGTCGTGATAGGGAGAGCATTCCGATCTAACGTGAACAGCCCAGAATAATCTTCTTGGATCTACTATGTTCTCGATGTGAATCGACGTTTCGAGAACCACGCGCGCCGAAAGATAAAAAGCCTGCAGTGCGGACGCCGGAGCATTCGATTCTGCGACGCTCGCTGACGCAAGTCACTTTGTTGACCGCTGCTTCGCCGCCCTGTATTCTTTTGAGTTGTTAGGGGAGCACAAGTTCGCTCCAATAAACTTGTTTCTCCTGCAAACAACTGCGTCGTCCTTGGCTTCGTGACAATATCAGTTCAGTATCAAGAATTTCTTGGTTCAACCTTGCTGTACATCTTCGATTTAGAGAGGCCGAGCACATTGAAGCACAGAGGCTTTATATGTCTAACGTTAGGTGCTCTCTACGTAGCGGATGGCTGTCTCGTTGGAATGACTTTAAATGTATCCAATGTCCACTACCGGTTGACTACTGCAACTCCATTTGATGGCCTTGAGAATTCAGTTTGCTCTTTTCATGATAGTAACAAATATCCCAATGCCGAAGTGGAGAAGAGGCTGCTCGTTTCGAAAGCTTGTGTGTCAGCGATTCCTACACAACAAGGTGACATGATGCTCTGTGGTTGTCAGCTCTTACTTCTCTACCTATCCAGCTATTGAATCGTGTAATCCTAACCTTGTAGCGCGAATATATTTTCATCCCTGGGTGGGTAAATAATGACAATGGAAGGGGCGGTTTGGGCTTTAAAGTTGGTCAATTTGTATTTTCAGGCGCAAATATGAATCGCCGGTCAGTTTGTATTTGCACATAACGAAGATTGTTAACAAAACGTACTATTCGATTGTTGGCGACGTGTTATCGCGACGTATTTGTAAGAAGTGCAATGTCTGACAAAGTATCACAAGCTCCGTACGTTCTGTAACACCGTTTTCGCTCTTTTTGGGCTTCTTTACCTCTCATAGAGCTGTGCACCAAGTCGTAAGACCTGGTATTTTAACAAGTGGCGAATTTCTTTCTGCAGCGTTCACCGGAGACAGGTTATTTTAAAGGAGCCATAAAGACAAAATACTAGTTTTGTTCATTAAAGCGCCACTGTGTCAAACACAACTAGAACCGTTTTATCGCGAACTTCAAACACATAATCGAAATATTAAAGCAAAAAATCCCACTCCCCTCGCGGGAACCCCTGTGTAGATGCGACGCATAGGGGGCGCACGGCACTTTTCCATTGAAGGCAGCGTAGGACAGCGGAGGAATGGCGCTGGAACGATGGAGCGGAGCGGTGCAGGCACCGCGTTTTATAGCGCGCATAACGGTGAGGGGACGCGCCGGCGCCAGTGCGTCTGCCGCTGCTGTGACGCAACACAATCCAACACAATCCAATTTAATCCAATCCCATCCAATTCCAATCCAATCCAATCCAAGCCAAACCAATCCAATCCAATCTAATCGAACCCAATCCAATGCCCCTCGCGAGAGAGTGTTCGCTATCGGAGAGGAGAGGGGGTGAGCGGCGGAGAGCGAAGCTGGCGCGGCGAGGAGCATGGGGGAGGGATGGACGCCGACAACAACGACGACCACACCGACGCCCGATGCAGGGACAAGGCGGGTGAATTAGATGCCTTTGCATCTAAAAATATAAGGCAGAGGCGACTCAGTAGCTAGTTTATCGCAGCGTTGATATGGCGTCAGTAATATGTTTTGTTTGATTGGCGGTCGGCGACATATGTCTCCCGTAATATGTCTCCCGTAAAACCTGACTGAGCAATTGTAGTGGGGTTCTAGTTTTATTTCATGGTATCACTGGAACGCTAACTTACAGTAACACACTGATACGCTTGTTTTATTGTTTCACAACTAATACTTCTGTTTCTACCACATCACTGAGACACGAAAATGTGATAGCTTTTAAGCGAAGCCTTTGTGTTCTCACTGAGGGCGTCTGTTTACGTGAACACGCCGAGGGAAGTGATGGAAAAAACGCTTCCGTGGCCGGAATGGAACCAGAACCCCTCGTGTTGCTCCATTTGCTCCTCCGATTGCTCCATTTCGACACGGCTGTAGCTCAGTCCCAATACCGACAACCAAAGAATGCGCCATAGGAAACCTTCGCGTTCTGCAATGGTCGTCGTGAGACGGAGGTGGTGCATGATTCCCCTTGATCATTTCTTGCGTTTTTTGGGGTAAGGCAGCCCTCTTTCACGTCTGGAACCAAGCTCCGCGAGATACTAGTGATGGCAAGCTCAGCAAGATAGGGGAAATATCCTTGCAGATTGAACACAGTTGCGTTTTGTCGAAATGGTACTTTTAAGGGCCCTGAAGTAAACATCACATTATTGGGGTCTATACAGGGCCTGCTCTTGTGTAAAAAGCTACCCTTCTATTATAACACGGTTTCAAAGATTTCCACGTGGAAGTAACATACATTTCCTGTCGATAAAGTATTTTTTTTCGATAATACTACAAGAATGCGTCGCTAAGATAATATAATATTTTCTGACAGCGGGAAACTTGTGTTGCATTATGAAGAGAAAGATCCACTGGTAATGTTCCCATTTGAGTGACAAACTTGGTGCAACATCAAGTGTTTACAGAGAGCTAAAAAGTTTTGTGAATGGTTATTGTGCCTCTGATAATACCTCGGCAAACTGCGTGCTCCGCACTCACACTCACAGAGAAAAATATATTTTTCCTCACGCACTCACTCACCCTCACCAGTCGCGCTCATTACTCGCACTCACTCGCAGTTACGCTCACCAGTCGCCGTGACCACTGGCCCTCCATTGCGCTCACGCTAACCACTCGCCTAACCACTCGTCTTCTCCCCCTCGCACGCGAGTGTGTGCCGCAGACCCTCCATGAGTCATGAAACCGAACAGTATTAGTGCATTGCGGCGTCACAAGGCCATCTAAATCATATTCCTAAATCAACACATTACCAGAGGATTAATTCTAGGATGCCCCATCGCAGAAACCCCGTGACGAAGTATTTCCGAAGCTAAAAGCAATCCCACCATTAACAACCATCACATCAAGCGGCTCCTGCTACAAATAGCCAACATCCAGTACAAGCGCAATAGTGGCGCTCACCGCAATAAACCCCGAAAAGGCGCGAATAGCGCGAGTGCACTCGCACGTGGTGAACAGGGTTCACTGCGCGCGGGGCTCGCACTCGGTCGCACTCACACCCGCCAGTCCAAAATGATGGCGAGGCTCATTCCACACTCACTCATGAGTAGGGAGAGGGTGTGTATGAGTGCACTTGTGAGGGAGCCTGCCATCCTACGCCTCTGATTTTCCACGTTTTTCATGTTCTGTTCCTGATGCAGCCGAATTGTGTATAAGTACAGAAATGTCAAACTCACATTTTGGACATTTCGAACATCGACTGACAGTTTCCCATCTAGAAGGTAGCAGATATGTGATACTCCGCGCAGCCATTTTGAAAAACCTTGATTGTTCACGAAAGGCCTTCGCGAAAGTGCCACAGTACTGGCCACCTGGACATCTTAAAGGCTGCTCAAATTTTAGTATAGGCGAGTTTTCGTTGTTCCGAATGTTTGGACCTACATTAGGTTTAGTTGCTGCTTGATGGTTCTCGCCATGCGAGAATCTCGTATTTGCGACAACGTTTTTTTTGCTTCGGCATTCTTTCTACACATCGTAGTCAACATTTTTGCTTCATTAAATCCTTGTTCCCTTTCAGATAATCGTTCTTGTCGCCCTGAAGTAAAACGCGCCATTCTAACTTCAGAAAAAAGCGCCTTCTCTGTTCAGAAAGTGGTTGTGTGGTAACTTCTTTTCGCATGCCGCCGTCCCTAGGCTGCTGTCGAGCTGCTGTACTACGGAGTGAATAGTTGCCAGAGACATTTAGGTGCCTCTGCATGCTACAAACCTCCATCTTTCACACTCAGGACGCACTAAATACCAGATACAGATTTTTTCATGTGGCAGTCGTGTTATTAGCGGATTGCACGCGTTGTGGCTGCGGCGATATTCCCAATAAAACGTTGAACGTGATAGTCCGAGGCGCATTAGGTATCTTGGAAACAGACTAAGAGTATGGTTTTCAATCCTGTACAAAACCGAAAGTATCTTTCTTTAAAATGCCATAACTTTGCGAGTTCTTAAAGCAAGAAGAGGCATACATTTTGGCAATGCATGAAAATACAGGAATATCCTTGTTTGCTTAGTATGCTGCTGTATTTTTGTGTCTGCGCTCATTAAGTATTACAAAATCTAGAGCAGCATCAATTTAAGGCTCTATACGTGACTAACGGAGAAACTTGTTGAAATGTCACCAAGAAATTACGTCATTTAATGCGGGAAGATAGTAACCGCGGTTTTCTCCATAAGAGACTGCCTCATCTCAAAATTTATTTTCCTTTTATTTTCCAGCTTAGCTGCGTGTTGTTACAGAATGTAAAGAAATATTTATTGCTTCAAAATTTGGAGCCCGCTTCATTCAAGTCCCAGAAGTTGAGATTTACACCTTAGGAGGCAACAAGAATTTAAAGCTCAATACTCCTCGGGGGTAAATGTTTTATTTAACAGCTTTCGAGGAGAGTAAAAAGTTAGCTCAATTAGGTAAGAGAACTCCACTAGATTCACAATGGTCCCTCATTCGAATCCTGGACCAGGACCAAATTTTCTGATCTGTAAAGTTTTCGGGAAAGATGCGCAGCTTTACTTTGTAGCCCCACGGCTGCATGTCAGGTGGATGTCAAACTGTCCTTTGCGAGGGTCATATTATATTTAAAGAAGAACGTACACGAGCGGTGCCGTTACTTTCTGTGATGGCATTAGGATTGTCGGTTTTAGGCGGAGTCCCCGATTTCACAGTTTCTTTAGGCCCTCGCGGCTACAGTACATTGGTAATGCTCCAGAATATATTCTGGTAGAGGAAGACGTCGAGCCATCAATCATCGTGCCCTACAATGTCCATGGTTTTTACTGGTCGCTGAAAATTGACTTAAACGTTTCAAAGCTAGAACGCAAGCTACATTGACTCCTATGCTTTGATGGGAGAGGTTTTACCCAATTATCATCCCTAATACGCGTACAGGTGAAACCGATTTCCAGCTCTCTTGCCTGGTTTGACAAACCTTTGCGATGGGATTATTGCTTGCTATCTTTATGCTGCCCGAAGCACAAATATATCAAATTTTCTAGTGATTCGTGCGTTCATAAAGGGCGAGCTGGTCCAATAACAACAATGAAGCATGGTTTATATTTTCTTAACTCCACCTTTGTCTTCACTTAGCCGTGTTGGTACAGACTACAGTTGGAAACAAGGTCATATTTGGGGGCTAAGAAATGTGACAAGAGCATAGTACATTTAAAAAGGTTAAGCCGAAGCAACTGCCATAGCAAAAGCACGCATGCATTACTCATCATTATTGATTCGAATGAAAACAACGAATGCAGCCTTCATTCTTTTGCAGGCAGGTTGTATGAGGAAGGCTCGTGGTTTGTTGAACTGCACGATGCCAAAGAACGCCGGCTCAGTGACATTTTCTGCTCAATGAGTAAGCTTCATGCAAATGCACTGGTGTCTTAGTCATTCGATGCTCATGAGTGTGCAATCAATACTGTGTGGTTTATGATAAACCTCGTCAGATTACGCAGAATATTTGAGATGTCAGAGCGAGACCATTACTTTAAATTAACAACTTCGACGTATTATTAGAATATTTCTGAAAAAAAATTGCAAATATTTATGGAGGCGGGGCACTAGTGACTTTATAATTAAATGCGAGGTTAATCATTGTTTATTTTTTTAAATGGAGTGCACCGTACTTTTTGCTTATTAGAAATTGTGGTTGCAGCAACGGTGCCGCCAGATAACTCCGAAGTAAACTGGTATTGCTATTATTATTGTTTTGTACACTGGGGGACTATAATGAGGTTAGGGTATGACGGCTCTAAACAGCACTTTTATACGTGGACACGTCGCCTTACTGTCTCTCGCTAACGGGCCGCTGAATGACCCGCCCTGCCCCACTCCAGCGGCTAGCGTAGTCCTTTGCGACACACATTAGAATGTAGCCGTCAGAAAAAATTTGAAACTGCCTGTGTATGTTTTTGATAAGCAAAATTCCACTTACAAACCATAATAACTTGATGTCATAAGTAGTTAATAAATTCGTTCGAGTCCTAAACGTAAACACGCTATCGTAAACATAACCAGCGTTTCCTAACCATTGCTACAGTAGAAAACGTATACACATTAATGTGATCTGTAGGCCTTCTTATTAAGGTAACAGCTTCAGATTTGCTTTGATAAATGTTTTCACTAGACAGTACAGGTAAAACCAACAACACCTACTTGACGGGTCGAGCATTGGCGTGTAAGGAAGATTACTTGAACCACTCAGTAGCTGTTCTTGAACCGCACTTGAACCGTTCGGCCAGCATTCGCATTTCCCCCGTAGAGCGGGAAACGCGTAAAGGTACAATCTCAAGGGGGTACAGGGCTACGCGCCTACATACAGCAACGACGACCAGCTAGTTGAACGCTTCTATGAAGATTTGGAATCGGCAATGGCTAAAGTAAAAACACAGTATACCGTAGTTATGGGAGACTTAAATGTCAAGTAGGCAAGAATCAGACTGGACACAAAGCAGTTGGGAGCTGTGGTCTGAGCTGTAGAAATAGCAGGGAGGATCTACTAGTCCTAGCTCGCACAACGAAATAATCCACGCATCATGAACACCTTCTTCTAAAAACGGGAGAGCCGGAAGTGGACATGGAGGAGCCCGAATATGGGAGCATAAAAATAAAATAGACTTCATATTATGCGATAACCCTGGCGTCGCTGCAGGATGTGGAAGTGCTCGGAAGGGTAAGGTGTAGTGACCACCGTATGGTAAAATCTGGAATTAGGCTAGATTTGAGGAGATACCGTAACAAGGTAGTGTCCTAACAAGCGTCCTACTCCCTAACAAGATCAATGAGCTAACCGTAAGACGTAAAGTTGAAGAACTCAGGATCGCGCTGCAAAACAGATATTCAGCTCTTATCGCGAGGAAGCACAGTTTACGACACAGGAAGGCATTTACCATTTTAAAACAAGTTTTATAAAAATTTTGATTTCATTTATTTATTTGAAGTTTTCTACAAGGCAAAGTAAAAACATTTCTTTGAAAGTAGCCTGCCCGTATTCATCAAAGTTGCGTACTTGGGCCAAAGTTTTGGCTTGACATAAAAAAAAAATTGGTACGTCGGCTTGGCGAGGTCGATACATGAACCGAGTGGTATTGAACCCACAAACGAACGACAGCATGGAATGACTAGAACACCAGCGCATTTGCTTGTGAATGTTTCAGAGTTATTTACAGTTAAGGACATGTCAAAGCCGCCATTGTTTTCCATCGTGCAGCTCAACAAACAGCAAGCCCTCCCGCAAGCAACGTTTAACCCTGCGTTTATACTTTTCTTCTCGAGTTTTACGCATATTGTATGAGGGGGTAATTTTATGGCAGTGACCTCACTGTCAGTGTATCTGAGTTGCTTTTCTCTTGTTAGAGTTTTCAGTCCACAGATATCAAGTTGTTCGCAATGGCTCTGAACCCATGCGGCAGAACGAACAGAAGTTCGCAAATACCAAAAAAAAAAACAACGACAACAGCAAAAACAACAACAACAACAAAAAAAACAAAACAGGCATTATCGTAGTCATTGGAACGGCCCGCCCTTTATGAACGCACGAATCACAAAAAGAGCTGGCTCATGTGGGCTTTGAGCAACGTAAACATACCACGTAATGAAAGCTTCGCCTATGATAAAACGGCAAAGAAAACCTTTCAATCAGTTCTTCCTGTAGAAGTCCCAGAGATAATATTTTGATTAAAAACCTGTTCCGTCGAAACGGTGGAGCAAATGTACCGTACACTGGAGATTTGCGAAGGTTTAGTCGCCTCTAAGCGAACAAATGGAAAGAATAAACATATACAGGACACGATGATGTCTAGAAGTGTTCTTTAACACTATATTTTTTTGCGCATTACAAATACACCGTAGCAGCAAAAGCCGAAGAAAATTGCGAAAGCAAGGACACCCCCACCTCTGGTAACAAGGACTCCTGTAACCCGTTTACCATCACATAGAAGGTTACGACGCCGCTCTTCGACGTGTGGTCCCGGTGCCCTTCTGCATGGCGTTCACCCTTAGGGAGCATTCGAGTTAAAGTTTTTGGGCCATGTCAGATATTGTATTCATGATGGTGGGGTTCAAGTGGAATGGACTCAAAATTTGGTTCAATGAAATGAATTTATACAACTATTTCGAAACACGGAGCTCGCTAGCAAATGTGGGGAAAACAAATTTCATGATGAGGCTGTCTTCTCATCGAGGAAGATGCGGTGAAATTTTCCCAGTTTATGCACGATGGTTTTCTTTCGTAAGGTGTGATTCGTTGTCCTGTTTTCCGTCAGTCGTCTTTTGAGTAAACCTATATATTATACTGCTTAGCTTAGCACAAATTTATGAGAGCCAACCGAAAAAAATGTTAACAACCCATTAAGCAAGGAATGACATTTTCGTTCTTGCACACGTTCACAAAATCTACCCCACTTTCTCCTGTTCCAATTCGCAAAATTTCATTATTTTTAAAGTAGGCTACAATATGGAGAGGGGGGACGATCTCGCCCAGAGCGCGTTTATTAGGCTAAGAATGGATATTTCGAGGAGAAAGAGCCGAAAAATAATGATGAATACGCCGATATGATAATGTTGATAGGGCAAGAGTACAAGGAGTTTAGAATTGTACCCTTCAGTGCTCACATTGGCCGCACTTCTCGCAATATTTCAATGTTCCGGCAGGTTTCCAAACCGTACGCCTATTTAATGTTTTGTAATTACCTCAGGTGCGGTGTCCACCAAGTTCGACGTTTACAAAGATCGCCGCTCCCACAAGACGTGCCATCCGCAGAAAGGAGACCGCAGATCGAGATGCTCTGGTAAGATCCCCGGACACACGGCTCGCCCTCTTGACCGGGCTTCCATTGTGGCCACACGGTTTCTAGAAAACAACGAAGAGGCAATGATTTTAGATAAAAGAATACACGCGTGGATTACGAGGAAGAAGTACAATAGTAAACTGTATTACATAAATCACGTATCGGTACACATTTGTCATTTGCAAATGCAGTTACGCAGTGCGTGAAAAATTATCGTATGGGTTTGTTCTTTGTTTGTTTGTTTGTTTGCTGGAGAATTGGGTCTTTGAAGATTTTTCGATTGATTGGACGTATTGTAGCGCTAGTTGGACCCACTCTTAGCTTTCGCGCTTCTCTCAACATTTTGAAGGAAGGAACGGTAAGCTTATTGGGCTCCTGGATCACTTTAAAGGCAAGATTGTGGCAGGGAGAGACACTCATAATTGGTTTGAGAAAATGGCGCATCAGAATAAAGGTTTCCTCATTTCCTCGTAGAGTACATAGGCGGAACTTGTGGAAAAAATATTTATAGAGCAGCATGACCGGGCCACCCGCACCGTTGATCAGTGGCAGCGAGTGACAGCTTGTGGAAATGGTACAGACAATCAGAGAAAAAAAAATACGAATGATATTTTTATTATCACATCGTACAGCATTCACGTAAGCGGGGAATGAACGTAGAAATACAAAGCCCGCTACACAAAACTTACGACAAGATAAAAGGAAAATCGGGGTGAATGGGGCGAGACGCGGACTGAATTGATTGTCAAAAGAATGTTCCGCAACTTATACAATTGGTAGAGACAGGTGCCAAAAATGAACTTATAGAAAAGGTAGCATCAATAAAGGTTGCATCAGTATAGCAGAAGGTGTAGCCCTTACAGCTCACAACAAGTTAGGATTCACGTCAGCGTAGAAGCAGGAAAATAAAATCAACCTCAACATACTTAGCTTACTACTATTGTGAAAAGATAAGAAGAAGAAAGCGGGGAAGGAAGTGACGGTCGAATTGATTGCTAAAAGTATGTTCGTTTCGTCTATACAAAAAAAGCAGAGACGAGGAACTGTGGAATATACTCGAAGATTTTCAGAAATGTAATGGGTGATAAACAAATCATAACACGCAAAAATAAACAAGAAATCATACTGAAGCCACCAACGTCCTAATTATTTTTTAGTGCTTTTCGTTTGACGTCCACAATCTGTCCATGTAGTGCATTTAAGATACTAGATAACGTATTTGACGTGCTATCAAAACCGTAGTCAGTGCGACAGAAGGTTAGCTTGTCAAACGTCCGGCGTTTTGCTTTGGTACGCAACCGCATTGAGATGAAGTACTGCTAGGCTTAGTGGCTTGTTGTGACGCCTCTGCGGTTCTTTTCTGTAGCCTTCGAGTAGCCTTACGAGGAAGAGTTGAAAATTTAGTTTTAGATGGTTCGTTCGGAGGGAAGGGAAAGTTGGTCTTAAAAATTGGACGTTGTAATAAATTGTCGAGCCTTTTTTGTACAGCATAAATTGAGTGTTTGAATTTGTGGTAGACTAGCAAGAAAATATTGCGCAGTTTAAATGTGCAAAGAATACGGATTTAAAGCAATATCGTACCTTTAGTAGGCACAACTTACGGTGTTGACTAGTAACACCCGTAATTCTGCGTAACTTAGCAATTATAGAGTTTACGCGATCGTCCCAAGTTAGATTACGGTTAAGTAGGACGCATAACACGTTAATGCTGATTACAATTTCTATTCAACTGGAAGGTAACTGAAACTAGGGTGTATTTATTGTTTTGCGTTTTTAACGTTTAGCTCATTTGATTTTTTTGCTTTTATTTTGAATCGTTGTTAACAGACCACGTTTGTATTTTCCTTAAGTCTCTACTTGCCCCTGGCACTATATCAAGAGCAGTATCGAACAAGAATGTTAAGCTGACATGTCTGCAAGCAACGTATATTTGGCTTCAACAGGCATATTCATATTATCATTAACGTATAATTTGAAAAGAACGAAGTACAGGATGCGTCCTTGGCGTTCTCTGGCCGGCGGTTCCCTGCCGAAGGGAAGACGTATAATTGTTTTCTTTGACAATTGTGTACGGTGCAAAAAATACCAGACAAGAAAATAATGGATAAGTATTATGAACCCGTACCCTTCAAGTTTTAATGAGAGCAAAATATGATTAATGCACTCTAAAGTAAAAAAAAACGCCAGAACAACTTTCCTTTTCAAAGCATTCCAAAATAAATTCCATCCGAAGAAGCAACACGATTTCGGTTGAATCATGTGTAATAAAACCAACCTTTGCATTAAATATTATTCGATGGCTTCATTGAAGAAGGTCATACAGATATGAAACAGCCTCCCAAGCTCTGCTGATGAAACCGGTAGTACAGAAAATGGAATGTAATTTCTTGCGCAGGTTCTGTGCCCTTCTTGAAAAGGGTCGACGCCATAGAGACTTTACACTTGGTGGGAATTCACTTGCATGTATATATAGGATTTATATGCTAACCAATGACAGAGCTTTTATATCTATTACGTGTTTAACTAGTGAAATATAAACATCATCAGCGTTCCAAAATTTGCTATTTTTTACGCGCATGAAAACCCAAATTACCTCCCAGCAAGTAGTTCGGCTAACCCAGATATGATTTTCATACAACAGATGGTTCTCCATCACCAGATAATTATTTTTTAATTGAAGGCTCGCCAAATGATCATTGGTTGCTTGAGGCTTTGTTTTTCCACTCCTTCGTGCAACGGAGGGCTTTTCTGGTCATCCCACGAACGGATAAGTAAATCAAACTGTTAACCCATGCCAGGACAGCCAGCGGAGGTCAAGGAATCCCGGACTAGAGATGCCTTTCACAGGCTGAGGCCCATGCATCAGCTCAGCAGATAAAAAGTTAATATATATCTTTCTCCATTAAATATTTTAACAGCAGAGCTATGAAGGCCTACAAAAAATGCGTCCGGTGTAGACGGAAAACCCCTAACCAACGCGAGCGCATTGCTCGCGACGACCACCCGGTGTGGTTGTGCAGCGAATGGCACGCCACGGGTGCGCTGCGCCGAAGACGATTACGACGAATCTGTCAAGTCAACCCTTCAGAATCGACACGTAGAGACGGCCACCGGCTTCCTGACTAAGACGTGTAGGTCTTCCGAGGTGAGGACGCGCTACAAGATTAGCCATACGTGGCTGTGGAGTCGGAAGAGGATGATGACAAGGATGACGATGGTTGCTACTGAATAAAAACCTGCACGTACTTTTATGGTCTTTGCTTTAAGTGCCGTGCAAAACGGCTTTGCATTCGTGGCGTCCTGGTGCCCTCTCTCTATTCTGTGATTCGCTGTCATTGTGGGGAGTAACTAAGTCGACCCCAGATGCGCGGTTTCTCCAGCCTTGCGCAACTAGTGGAAGATGCGCCAAATTTTTTCATTTACCGATTACTTCATTGAGGGTCATACGGTGGCGAAATATGATGTGCGTTTTTACATTTCCCATATTTTCTTGGGTTCTGCGAAGGAAAGTTTAATATCCACATAAATGCCCCCGTACGGCTAGAAAGGAAAGCTATACACCTTTCTCAGAAACTTCCCAGTTGAAGAAAAATTTGTCCTGGTGCAGGATTCGAACCCGAGACCACCGCTTAACCGGAGAAGTCACTCTACCAACTGAGCTAAACAGGAGGCTACTCGTTCGTAGCTCGAGAGCGAATTGATCAACAACTCGAAGTGATGGACAGGTGTTAATCGACCAGATTTAGGAGAAATCCCCAAGGTGGAGTAAGATTCTTGGGTTCCTCGTTCGACGATCTAGAATTGTGGAGTAAGTAGGATTCATACGCCGGTCTGAACTGTGTCTTTATTGCTGTAGATTTTGAAATGTACAAACAGTTTGGAGTCACTCGAGGTAAGAAATTCCGTGTACATTCCGCATTTACGCCAACCTGTTTGGATTAGGCTTCGCGTAATTCATTTTTGTCTGCAATTAGGTCTAGCCCAGCGATTATGAGAAGCATGAAAATTAAATACCTAGAAATTTTACTACGAAAGAATTATACGCGTTATTCCAACCAGTCATATTTATGTTGTTAAACCAGTTTGCCATTTTGAGGCTTTCTGAAAGCAGCTAGGATTTTTTGCTGTAGTACTCTGCATTCCACTGAAATGTGGCGACGCTCTTTTTACTGTTGTCGCTGCAAGTACGATTGCAAGATGATTGCTAAGGTCTTTACTGATCACAGAAAAACCTAAAGGTAACCTCTACTATAGTAATAAAAAGATCTTTCGCGCCAAATATCTGGAGGGCGGTAGAAAGTAGCGAGAGCGGTATAATCGGAATTGATACACGCGAATTCGTACTCATGATCACAGCGCAGAATGTTTGCTATAGGTCACATTAAATAGCATTAGTTGCTCAATTACAAGGGCCGCTACCATGCCAAATGGACCAAATAAAAATGCGTGTGGTTATGTTTAGGCAAAAAGTCACCTGAATTTGAGGACAAGTTCTAGTGAGCATAAAAAACTTAGAATATGTAATTAAGTCCGGAGATCAAGGACTTGAACGCAGCAGACTTGCCGTCTGGAATCGAATATTTAGGCGGAGCCAATGTTCGTGGTCGTCACATGAGATTATGTTCCTTTTAACTCTTCCAGGGCATGAATTTATTGTACCAAGCGATCCAGTAGATTACTTCAC
>JABSTR010002836.1:0-35711 GCA_013339765.2 Haemaphysalis longicornis | reverse complement strand
TATGTTAGAACGAGTACATAATTCTACAAAACAGGCAGATTATTCATAGGATCCTCTAACTGCAGGTTTCTAACACTTTTTTTGTTGTCCAGCCCGAAACATGGCCCTGCTTTACGAGAGAATTTTGTTCAGTGTGGACGACCGGTAAGTGTTCACCCTCATACACCGCTCATCTAAATTCAAGGTAGAGTTAATGTGGTTTTATTGCACAATATTTCAAATGTTTTTCGCTCCCATCTGGCATTCTCAGTTTTTACTTCACCTAAAATTTCACGGTGAGTGCAAGTGTCGAATTTATGACGGAAATGGTACACGATAAATAAATCTTCTTTCAAAACAGCGCGCTTTATTTCTTTTATGTCATTGTCGAACATACAATTGGAGCATATGCTGACCTTCGGGCACGTAAGTCTTTGCAAAGCGTATGTGAATGCACACATGATAAGAAATATGCTCGCCGAATTCTTGTGGTTCACCCTAAATTTCCTTTTCATAGCTACCTTATTTTGGCTTATGCTTCTACTAGCGATTAAAAACATTCATGTCAAAGTGGAGAAGCCCCAATCTATGTCACCCGTCAAGCCGGCGTAGCCTTTACCAATTTCTGACGCTAACAATTACCCTCAGGCATAATGCTCGGCGCATACCCAGAAATACCGCTTGAGCAAAAAACGACGGTAATAAAGGCAGCATAAGTGGCTTCACATCTTACTGGATGAATAATATCGCACACCGCAGAAATACTTCCCCTACGCCAAGAGAATCGTGTGTGAATCGTCAGAACAGTTAAGGGACGCATGTCCGCTACCACTATCTCCGCCATCTGTCGATTTTCTTGGCGTCACGGATGTGCACGATTATGGAGCAGTAGGTAGGACTACCTTGCCCTGGCGCAGTTTCAGCGGGGCAGTCTAGGCCTCCGCTGCGAACTCTTCCGACGGCGTCCCCACCACATTCGGATGCGCCGGCGCCACCAGAACAAGGCTATGATGGTGTCGCCCCGATACCAACATTCAAGGCACCTGATTTGGTGCGGAACTCTGTTTCTTAGTCATCCGTGCTAATGGACACTCTACCCGCCGGTCGGGACAAAGCACAAGCTACATCACACCTCTAGGTGACCAACCAGACTACGCCAGTGAAAAAGACGCAGTACGTCTTCTGAGACTTCTACTTCGCCACCAACGTCAACAACCAGTCGCGTTGGCCATAAGCGGCCCACAGGAGATTTCGATAAGAAACCATCCCCGCGTGATTCCCAAGGGCAGCGTTCTTGCCAGACCATGGACCACCCAGTCTATTTTAAACCTGGATGAGTCCAGTTCAAGCCCGCGGTTAAGGCTTTAGGACCTAAAAGCCTTGCATTCATTCGGAAGCGAACCTCACAAACAAACTTTGACTCCTGCCTCGGTACCAAAAACTTTCGCGGCTTCGCTGTTCGTCCGAAGTCAAACGCTATTGCTACGTAGCTCCCGACATTAACTGCACTGTATTGCATGCGAATGCTCAAATTCATAACGATCCCACCAGAAGACGTGGTTCCCGTGCAAGTGTACCTAGTAGAACGGTCTGACTTACAAGGCTACGTTGTGTGCGGTGTCGATTACAACAAACATCAGGCGGTGCTCCAGCATGCTTTACTGCCCTGCACATCGTATCATTCCCGCGCGCTAGATCGGAATAAAGGGCTCCTGCGTCGTAAAACTCCAAAGACCTCCTACAACGCCTGTTCGCTTGTACTACTACTGGTGCATCTTGCGACTGCAACACTACAAGCCCAGTGCTCTCTACTGCTACAAATGCTTTCAACCTGGCCGTATGCACAAGTCTTGCCCTGCCTCAAGTCAGGATGAGGAAATGGCGGAGAGCAAGGTGTCTTACGAGTGTGGCCTCTGCAAAAGTAATGATCACCACATCACGTCGCCTACGTGCCCGACCAAGTGAAAGGCTACTGAGACATTAGGTCGCCACCACAACCACAGACTCCAAGCAGTCAAATTAAACACATTCGCCGTACCCACAGCCAGCCATTTTTCTGCCCTGCAGAAGAGTGGCCAGACCTCCCTGATCAGTGTTCTGCACCTCAACAACCAGTATTGTACAGTGATGCTGCGCCGTGAGTGGGTCGCCGCTGCCAAAAGAATTCCGTGCAGCATACACCGATGCAAGAACCCGATGATGTTGACAGAACGGATGTTAATTGGCAAATTGCTAAACTCTTAGCATAAGTCACTAAACTCCGCCGACACCGAGAGTTAGTTTTACGCCGCAAGCGCCCTGACCAATCCACAGACCTGTCCTCAACAATCGCACCTATGATCCGCCAGCCGCCGCCCTTTTTCGGACAGCAATACTCATCTGCGGTTCCCAACAACTCGACCTCCTCGCTCTTGCGTTTTCTGGTTAACTAGCTCTCCCACCTGACGTCAATACTCCTACAGCACTTACGCTCCTAATCACCCTGGCGACTTTGCGTGTGTCCGGTGTGTTACAGTAGAAAGGAAGAGGCCTGTCATTCAAGATTGGTAAGAAAAAGACTCGCATGCTCAACAACAAGCTACACGTCTGGGCTCTGCTTCTCCAACAAACAAACTCTGCCTGCGTTTGCTGGTTTCAGTGGCCATGTGTACGCATGTATCGTCGATAATCGTTTCCACGCTGCAGCGCCTGCCGTGTATGTGGCGGCTTGCTACCCCCTAATTCAACTCCTTCTTGAACGGTGGGGCAACTCCTATCAGGAAGTAGTAGGAGGTGGGGCAACAGGTGTTGTCGTTTCTTGCTATGAGGCCATGAGGTGGCTGACCCTCACGCAATAATTTGTTCTGGCTATTGGGTATTCATCAGCAATACCCAGGGTGGCAAATTTTGGTGGGTGGGGACTTCAATGCAACTCATTCGGAGTGGGGTTACACCGTATCAAGTCCCCGTGGCAGGCGGGTGCCGGATGCGTTTCGGCATGCGTCCTTTGTGCTGCTCAACCAGACCGGCGCAGCGACATGAGTGGTGCAGTATCCTCCCGGGGTATTTTATGCACAATATCTAACTTGGTTGTTGGTTCCAGGCACCCCTTTATGGCCCCGCAGTCCGATTGCAGGGGGAGTCGTCACCACCCCGTCCTCATAAGACTACACCCGTCGGGGGCCCGCCGGCTATTTCCTTGCCCCAGATTCCAAGCTGAACATGTTGAGAAGCCTCCGTGGCATTCTGACATCGAATGTATTGGCATGGGTTTTACGATATCAGAATTGCTTGCGGAAATAGATCGTGCTAAGCGGAAAACGTGTGGTGCACATTGTATTCTCTACGAATCCTTGAAGGATTGAATCAATGATATGCTCGCTCGGTTTCTCGATTCAATCAACAAGGTATGGCTTAGTGTAGTCGTCCCTTTAAGCTGAAAAGCAAGGCATGTCGTTTCAATACCTGAACCTGACAAGCCAGCGATGGTGCTACAAAACTTTATGGCAATATCACTTCGGGCGACGGTTTGCAAGCTTGAAAGAAAGTGCTAGCCACTCGCTTGACGTGGCGTCTTGGAGAGCATGGGTATTACTATCTCTCGGCAATCGGCTTTCCCCATCTATTGTTACGGAGGACGGCCTTAGCGTTTTGGGAACATTAACATTGTCGTCAACCCGCAGTCATGGGGTTCGCACCATCCTAGCAATGGACACACAAAAAGCGTATGACAACATCAGTCACGCTGCTGTCCTGGACTCAATTGATCTGCTCAGCCGAAACTGCCTCAAGTTGTAATTAGGAGAGCATCGCGCTTCCATAAATTTTTTTTCCGGAGCAGCACATTTGTCGGGTCCCTGATGGTGGTTCTCTTGCACGGCTAACCTTCAAAGCATGTGCGTCCTGGGCAGATTTAGGACGCAAGAGGCAAGGAAATCGTCAAGGCATTTTTGCATTTGCCAGAAAAATGAGGATCGCAATAGCACACTCTCTGACTCTGCATACGAAAGAAAAAAGCCTATATACAGCTACAGTCACATTCTCCGTGAAAGGTGGGCCATCCATCTCTCTTTTAGCGTTTCGGCGTATTGAATTGTACGTTGCCTTTCTCGTCAATAAAGCTCCACTTGATGTCGAGAGCTCATTCGGCGTCACGGTCTCTTCTTGTGTGGCAATCTTGCTTTGCTTTTTTCGTGTCGAAATGTAGGTACATATAAACAAGGGCAATTCCAGTGCCCTTGCTTCTGCCATACAGCCAGTTTCTTTTGCGCATGCGCACGTAGTACCCCTGGAGGAGATTTCTGTATATGCAATTGACCGCCTTCTATGCATTCCGCCCAACTATACAAAGGTTCGCTTCAAAAGCGCCCCACAGCACAAGATTACCAGTAAGAGAAACGGAAGTTGCGCTCACAGAAAATGGCTAATTTTCGTGCAGGACATTGGTAGGGTAGTCATTACGTGCTGCATTGTTTACGTGTCTTTTTCTATACCATAAGTGCTGCCAAAACCAAATGGTATTTGTCAAATATAGTTAACGGCATATGCTGACTCACGCCAAAAGGAAAAAAAATGAGGAGCTTTAAATCGAGGACCGACGTCGCTTCAGATTTAGAAAAGAACTACACCATTCCACCTAAGAAAGTGCAGAGTACGAACAGAAAACGGCTTTGTTTGACGCGAACACATGAAGTCTATGGCTTCTGCTTGATCGTCACTTTACTCACAGAAGCTATTTCGTGCTGTCAGGAGCCGAAGTTTACGGTTCACGGGACCGGTGACAAAATTAGCCGCTGGGCTATCTGGTTGCACGCACCTTAACACAGGCCGCACTTAACACAGGAGCATCCTACCATACGACACATGCCACTATAGCTCATTTTTTGCGACCCCCTTACCCTGCATCAAATTCGCGCCAGGGGAATCCTAGGACCCATTTCCTGCCAGCTGGCCCAAACATCTTCTCTGGAAACGGCATGGCAGTGCCGTTTCTTAATTCTTGTCAACACTGCACACAATCTTAATCCTTAAAAACATTGTTCAGGAAAACAAAACATTTAGCATATTTGGGCCTGGACATCAAAGGGTTAGTGGTATTTGCTGTGTTCGTTTAGGGGAAGATGCATGAGTCTGTAACCTGTGCTATATTAAGTAAAATTTGCCCTTAAAACGCTATTCGGACTGAAAATACACAGGGAGCATGCAAAAACCCTGGACCACGTTTCGGCGTTTCAAGTTTAAAAGTAAAGAGGGGACAATAGGTTGTCGGCGAGGAGTGAATTGCGCAACAGTTGAGTTCAGTTTTGCAAATCCACTTTATGCTTGTTATCGGAAAAGTGAAAGGAGAGGAGCGTAGTAGAGGGGCAGGAGAGAGACGAGAGGAAATAAGTACCGCAATCACTTGTTCTGTTTTCACCATATTTAACAAATTGCTATTTATGGCACTCCACTTCGTACATAAGTAATTACAACACATATGAGACATAAACACCCTATTTCTGTAAGGTATTATTCTGTAAGATGTGAGATCTTATGATTTATGCTTTCTTCTTAAGTAAATAAAAGTGTACAAATTTCCCGAATCCCGTTTTTCAGTTCCACTAACTCATTTAGCACTTCAGCCTTGCTGCTACCGGCAAGAAGCATACGCTGATGCAGTTTATGTATTGCTCTCAACACGTGATGATTGACGGGTGCAGTTGGGCGCCTGGGACGCGCTTCGAAGACCGGGAGGTCCTTCGTGAAGTATCGGCGACGCCGCATTCACGGCTGGCGCTGGCTGGGTTTTCCTGTGCTGTTGTCAAGACGAGTGCGTGAAGGGAGGTACCGTACACAGCGGCTACCTCTGCTCAGCCCATGTGGCGTAGTCCGATGCCACTGATGGCCTTCTAAGACATGGGGGCATCGCAGAAGCCCCCAGAGTACCGTATGTGGCTCACTCTTCGCACGGGTGATGTCCGGCGGAGTCGTCATCCGCTGTCTCTGCAAGCAAAAAGAAATCCTCGGGCCGGTGCACACGCCAGTTACAAAGAATTGTCTGCGCCACCGCGCGTATTTATGCGCAGGGGTACCCGCATAACGCTTCCCTGGCGCGCGATATCCACAAGATACACGGGTCGCGCAGCTTTGACACTCGCACGTAAACACGCGCACGTGCCTAGGCGTAGATTGGCACTGGGTTCCTACACTCCCTCCTCCCAAAACGAAATCGCAAAGACAGTTCCGTCTCGCGGTTGAGATTGCAGTACTGGCAATCGACGATGGTGGCGCAGACTAACGCCCTGAAGGAAGGAGTTGACCCGCCGGAGGAGCGCTGCTGTTCCTGTAGAAATGCCCGTGATGAGACTCCGTCTTGGTCTTCTTGGCGATGTTGGTCTTGTTCTTCTGACTCGCTCTAGTGCTTTAGATCGAAAACTTGGATGGAACCACACTCTTGCCCTGTAACGCAGTCAATCAGCATGTACTACAGCCGTGACCGAGTACTCACTCTGTGGTATATTAAACCTGTTTCCAAGTGATGCCGTGAATCCTCGTGATTCGTCAGTATAGAGGGGATGTGTACACTTGAGTTCAAGATCACTAACGTTAAATTGAACGTTTTTTTGGTTTTTGTCGTAGTGGTCGGTATGTTCCAGTCATAAACGCCGTACGTGCCTCTCGTACGGCGTCTGTCAGCCCCTTGCGGAGGTCACCTGGGAACATTGTATGGGGTGTCGAATCGCCAATCTAAGCCGGCTGCAATGAATTGTCCGGAAGAATTGTAACTCCTCCCAAAATTTAGTTGGGCAGGAGGAACTCGAGTTTATCTGTAAACCGTGGTGCGTGTCGCTAACGCCATTTCATGAAGCTTTCAATCCCAGTCCTTGTGGCGGGTAGTGTGACCGACAAGCATGGATTTCAAAGTTTGCTTATCCTGTCGGTGATGTTTTCTGTGCGTGGGAGGTTTACGTTAGGGCGCGAGGAATACCCGTGGCATTACCAGTTTCCGAACACCTTGATGGTGAAGTACGTCTCGTTGTTCGTGATCAGGCGGGTAGGGAAGCGCAACCAAGTGAAGACCTCAAGCGAACACTCCAACACTTTTCTGAGACTTCAATTTCAGCAAGGGAAAAAGCTCAAGCCACATGGGGAAGTGGTCGGTGACGTCAAGAAGAAATTGAGTTTCGCTAGGGCTTCTTTGAAAACAGCCCATTATATCACCAGCAACGACTTGCCATGGCACATTGCCCCAAAGGAAAAAACACCACCTGGCTTCGCTTTCTAGCCAACAGAGCAGGAGCATGCGTAGCGCAAAACATCTTGGCGCATCCGAAGGCAAGTCCCTGTCCTTCACAGTCATGGTAGTAGCGGACGACCAACTTGCGCAGTTGGCGGGGAGCAACGACACAGATTGGGGACACCATGTTTTCATCGGAATAGGGGTGCACCGGTACAACAAGCCACCGCTTGTGGTGTCGGCCGATGCTTGCACGGCAAGCTTGTCGATCACCTTACGGGAGACTCCGTTGTCCGGTCGGGAGGAGCGGAGGTCCTCTGGGCTCACCAATGCTCCAGCGGTTTGCCATGGTTTACTGCACAGCCGCGACTAGTGCTCCATCCTCCGGTTCTAGCTGCGCCTGCGCACCAACGGGAGCACGTGAGAGCACATCAGGAACTGCGTTCGCGGTACCCTTCTTATACTCAATGGACTAATGGCAGCGCTGTAAAATCAGCGTCCGTCTCACTAGTGGAACATCCGGGTTATGAAGACGTTTCAGCTAGAACAGAGCTTGGTCATCCGTATGGATCGTGAATTCAGCTCCATCTAAAAACATGTTAAACTTTTAAGAGCAAAATCAATGGCAAGGCACTCCATTTCAGTAACCGAATAGTTTCATTCGACTGGTCTGAGCATGTGTCTGTCGAACGCCACAGACCTCAGATCGTTACCACGTTCCTGAAGCAAGACAGCTCCCAATCCAAACACACCGGTGTCGGCCTGTAACGCGAAAGGTTGGTTAGAGTCCGGCAGGTTCAATGATTCGCTCTCCGCTATCGTGTGGAGCAGCTTCACGAAAGCGTTCAGCTGATTATTCGGTCAGCCCCATTTCGTGCCTTTGAGCAATAGCGGTGTAAAGTTTGGGAAATGTTTCGGCAATGTGGAATAAACTGCCGACAAAATACGAACATGCCAGGAAAGCGCTGCAAACGTTTCACATCCAGGGGTGGTGGGTACTGAAGAATTGCCTGCAGCTTGTTCAGATTAGGTCGAAGGTACTTTAAGAAATCTTATTGAGCTAAATTGTTCATACTCATTGGAAAGAATAAAAGGGGCGCTAAGCAGACGACGAGGAAGTAGAAACATACACCAGCCTTCATATGGCCTCTGTATGTGGTGGTGTGTGTTTCTGCTTAGTGTTCCTCTACTTAGCGCCTTCTTTTTTTAAGAAAGTTTATTTTGCCACAGGGCATATATATGAGATTATGAGGTGATGGTGATTAGATAAAAATGAAAATGTTCGCTTCGCGGATGAAGTCAAGGAGTGAACGATGATGGCACCCATGTATCCGTGCCGCGTATGCGGAGGCGTCGTCTGCACGGAGCCCCGTCGCCGCAAGGTGCCGCAGTCTCGTCGGCCTCAAGGCGAGGCAGGACCACAGTAAGTGGTGAAGGTCGGCAATCGCCGTCACTGCGGTGGCTACACTGGGCAACCAGGATTTGTAAAGAATCTCGGTTATGAGGCCAGTGGCGGGTCCGGCGGGAGTAAGGCCACCCCCACCCGAATCCTCCTGAGCGCAACCTCCTCTGGACGGGTAAGACCCGGGGGGAGGGGTGGCAGCACACGGTAGAAGGAGAGCACGTGTGCGGCGCCGGAGGTGTTCTTTTCTCGTCACCAGGAGAGTGGCATCATCCAGCTCTAACAGGGAAGTCGGAGACGGAACGGATGCTGCCAGTTGGGCTGCTACGTCTGCCTTGCAGTGTTTTGTGAGTAGGTCACGTGGAACCCATTCAATCAGGATCTTGTGAGGATCCCAATCAGGAACTACGATGCGCGCCCCGGGCTGCAAAATGAGTCTGGTTACAGCAATCAGAGCCTCTCTAATGGCTACAAGTTCTGTACAGAAGGATGATGGAGGTTCCGGGACCCTAAATCTGGACGTCTTGCTGAGGGCTGGATGGCTAGTGCAATGAATGGCAGTGGCAATCACAGTCTCTTGTATACTGGCGTCAGTATATAATATGATAGAGCCGGGTGGAAGGAGGCTATCCGTGTCGGGGATGCGTTGTTTGAGGGCAGACGCCGAAATGTAGGAATCTAGACGACGAAGGTCAGTTGGTTTGTTGCCACTCAATTGCACGAACTGCCACGGGGGAAGTACTCGCTGCGGTAGGGCTGGTAGCGTTTTAGAGACTGCGTAAGCTATTAATGCTCGCGCCGAATCGTACAGTGCATTCTTCAATTTCCAAGCTTCGCGACGTTGATGAACAAGTTCACCCAACGTGTTCAGTTGGGCTTGTTCCTGGAGAGCAACTATAGGGGTGATGCGTGGAAGAGAAGTAATTGCTCTCATACCCTCTCTGTTAATCGCTTCCAGTCGATACCACTGTGTTGCCGTCAAATGCTGGAACTGAGCAGAGTACACCAAGCACGGTTGTAAAACTGCTCTCACTATTTGTCACGCCACGTGTGAGCTGACTCCACCAGCTTTGGGAGCAATACGGCGTACTAGTGACAGCGTGTGAGCAGCTTGGTGTTTAGCCTGAGCAAGCCAAGCTGTCGCCGTTCCTGACTAATGTATCAGCAATCCCAGGACTTTGATTACTGGGCTCTCCTGCAGTGGTTGCCCAGACAAATGAAGGCAGATGGGACAAGCAGCAAGCTTTCGGCGGCCCCAGCGGTTTGCAACGGATGTGTATGTTGTTTTAGTCGTTGATAGCTGAAGGCCCACCGAAGAGGCAAAGGCTGCGGTGACATCCAGCGCTGACTGCAACGAACTCGCTTGAGTTTCCAGGTCATGGTGAGGGCTCCACACGGTGATGTCATCGGCGTAAAGGAGAAATTTAACACCCGGTACATCATGAAGGCGCCATGCCAGTGGTTTCAAGGCCATATTAAACAAGGTCGGAGCCAATACCGATCCTTGGGGCACACCACGTACAGGAAAGAAGGACCCAACAGCTTGTCCGTGAAGGCGTATGGCAAATGTCCTGTCTTGAAGGAATGACTATTCTTTCCGAAGGTTGCATTTGTCGATCACAAAGCTCAACAGGTCAATCTTATCAGTAGCCAGCTGAATGTTACTGGGGTGAACTTTGATCCCGGCAACGCATATTGGCTCGAGTACAATACGCACATGTTCAACGTGCTCTGCAAATGAGCGTGAAAACACAGGCACATCATCCAAATACGAAAAAAAAAATTTGTGCTTTACGGCGCCAAGAAAAATTTTTTTTCACTTTACGGTGAAGCAGTAGATGTCTAACACCCCAGTTTTCATTCCGGGGTCATCTATTTACTCGGCGCCGCTCCGGGGCTTATCATAACCACCGCTGACACCACTTTCACAGCTATTTTCCCCTCACCTCCACCGATGCCCTTTTAGCATGCTGCCCAGTCGGCAGCTGAGGCCGGTAGTGTGGTTATCAGGTGATTGAGGAAAATAAACCGAAGCAGGGATGGGCGTACAAAAAATGCACTGACCATTATTACACTCCAATATATGTAATTTGTGCCCACCGCTAGCTGCAGTCTTCTCGGTCACGGCGCATTTCTGGTCTTCTCAGGAAGTCTTCGCGTGATCAGCGAACGTACGGCGGTGTGCGCTCTCTGCTTCCACCTCGCTGTGCGCCGGCAGCGCTGGCCATCATGTTGCAAATCGTGTTTGAACCTCTCACGCAAATGTCACGTGGTCCGGATTATCCCCGCACAAGGGAGCACCGAACACGGTGTTGCATATCGTATTTGAACCTCCGACGGAAACGTCACGTGGTTTGGATTAGCGGAGAATGGAACAGTGTCTGGTCAAAGCGACAGGGGTAGGGCGCTCATTGATGGCGACACATGAAACGTGTGTGAAAGAAAGGCAGTGAGAGAGCTGACGCCGTAGCCGCACATGTCGTACTCCACTTCAGCCTTCGCTAGACGCTCCTCTTCATTTTTTTTCTTTCGTCGCTTCAGCGTTCACTCACTCCGTTGCGCGGACATCAACAGACGCCGCTCCCGCGAAGCCCAGGTAACGGCTGCCAAAGGGCTTAAACGACCGACACCCGCCGTCGCCGCTTCCAGTCAAATACACTTCGCCAAGTAGGTGCGAATACCTCCCGGTAGAATAGAATCTTTCCCATTTGTAACGACGGCTTGGCCTATATTTCTTTTTCAGCTTGGAAGGCTTTTCTAGCGAAATTTTCGCCGGTGTTCTTCATGCCTAAGATGCGCCATCACCGGTTGCTGGTTTATGCGTGTACGGTTAGCGGGTAGAAAAAAGGGGGTGTGCACGCACAGCTAGGCTTCATGCTGCTACTGATAAAATGAGGATTGTGCTGGTATTATATGTCGCAATTACATGGCTCAATGCGGTTAGTCGGGTGTGGGTCGATGTGTGATAGACATCTTACGCACACATTAAGATGCGTACGAGGGGGAAGAAAAACGGACAGCCCAATGTTTTTACGCCAGAATAGAACTCAAGGGCTTCCAGGTTTTAAATAGTTATGGGACGGATGCATGCCGTTCGTTTGGAGGGAGAAGAGCAAGATTCGAAGCGTTGGCCGAACACAAGTTCGAACAGATGCAAAAACAAGGGAAAGCTGCTGGCACCGCCGTTACCACTTGAAGTTTCGCTCGTGGAGTAGCTGCGAATCCCTCCCGCATGAACAGCAAATTGCCCGCCTGGAACACCGGAGTGAGTCAATAACATTTCTTCAGAGGGCATTCAGAGGATATTTTCGACGGCGTCTGTCACTTCTGAGCACGCGAACATGACCGGTTTGCGGTTCATGCGTGGGCAGATTTGTAGTTGAGAATAGTTGTAGGAAGCAGGGTAGCGTGCACTCGCAGCTATAGGTTTCATGACCGTATTGATGGCTGCCATGTCCGTTGTGCTGGTGCGAGATTTAAACGCGGATGTCAAACGGCCAAATGGGCCCTGTCCGGAGTCCTCAGTGGTAGAGATGATGGGGTTTGTGGGTTAGACTATGTTCACATTATCGACGAAAAACCCGTGTCTTAATCTACGGGGGTAAAGAATACCATGTCACGCAGTTCGGTTGGCTCAGACGTGAAATCACGCCATTCTTTTAAGTTATTACGACAGTTGCTGCAAGAGTCCGAACTTGGCCTAACACTGTGACATACTTACGACGCGGCCGGGTAACAAGCAGTTCTATGTTTATCGGCAAGAACAAAGCCCTGCTGCGTCAGAGATTCATTCAGCCAATTGGCTACAAAATATTCTCCATCACCAATTAATATAAACGTGGTTTGTTTAGTGCACTCCGTGCACTGCTTCCAGCTTTGCAGGTCATCCTTCTTCACAGAGTGGAAGGGCACGAATTTTTTGATAGGCACTTCGGCTGTTCGTGAAACCAAAGGGCATGCGTACAAATTCAAAAACCCCTCTATGACAAGTCAACGCCGTCTTTTGCACGCCGGCCGAGTCATTTGAATTTGCAAATACCCACGAGAGCAGTAAAGGGTACTAAAGTGTCTTGCATCAGGCATTGCGTTAGTGTCTTCCTCAATAGACAAAAACCGGTAGGCTCTCTTACAGTCTTCGTATTTAGTTTGTGGTAATCTACATAAATACGAGTCGACCCGTCCTTTGTTTTTACGGGTGCAAATAAAAACGCCCACCGGCTTTTGGAAGGCAGGACAGTTTCGGTTTCTCACATTCCATCTAATGCCTTATCACCGCCAAATGTTTTTCCATTGGTAAGCCGCTGTAGATTACACCACCAAAGGCGTGCGTTGCCGTGTTCTACACGCTGTTTCAACACCATCGTTTTGCAAGTTTTTTCTGTTATAATGCTGGCAAACCATATCAAAAGCATTTCGAGCCCCTTACTCGGACCTTCTGTACCTTAGAAGCCTTGCAGATAGCCTTGGAGAGGCTCCGGTAGCTCTGCTCGAATGCCGGCCGAAGTTTCCATGATGACCGGACGCTGTCAGGGAGCGTCACAAATGGAATGAAGTCGCCATTCGCGCCACGCTTGTAATAACCAGCGGCAATGTCAAGGAACATTGTGCTACCTGCAATAAATTCTCACCCCAGGATCATCTGGGCGGGCATGTGCGAGATGTGTAAAAACCTTTCCCGTTTCATGGTTCCCTCCAGCGCGAGATTTTCACGTACGGCACTGTTGCTCACACTTGCAGGGTTGGATGTCATGCGTGATTGAACGTTGGCATCCCAGAACCTTACGTTATTTGCTTTCAAGAGCTCCTGTAGAAAATCAACAATGAGGGAATCGCTCCAAACGGTGACAGCAGTGCTGTTACCTTCTGTGATGAGGTAGAGGACAGAGGGCGTGCGTGCGCTCGGAAAAGGCGTCGACGACGACGAAGTTAATTTAGAGGATGAGATGACAGAGCTTGGATAATCGCCCTGTGTGGGTATGTTCCTGCCAGGTGTCGCCTGAAGAGGGCCGGCAAAATAGCAAAGGAATAATGTGACGTCGGGGGAGAAGAGGAAGAGGAGATGGAACGAAGCAGGGTTGGATTCAGAGGACTCATGATTCGGACAGCAAGCCGCAAGATGCGGTAGCCGTTGTCTACCGAGGCCGTCGTCGAAGACACCCGGAGACGCAGCCAGTTAGGCTGCAGTGCCAGCCGTGCCCGCAAGCTGTCCGTCGACTACCGAGCATTAAATCGCCGTATCGACTGGACGATGTGTTGGTTCCCGTGTCAACTATCAAGAGGTCGCCAACAACCGCGACAACAGCAGCATCGACTGCATCGATAGTGCCAGCGCACGTGAGACATATTATTTTTACCGGTTCCTGTTGGAAGGAAACTTGAACGTGTTGGTTTTTTTGCCCTAGTAGAATTTTGTGTTTAGGATTGACTTTAGTGTCGCAGTCTGATAATAACTGTACCTTCCTATATTCAGCTCGTCTCGTCTCGGATAAATGTTTTTCTTCGTCTTATACGCCGGTCTCAAGCGCCTGTCTTGTTTCGGCGACGTTATTCCCGAGCCCTAGCAACCAATACCATCACAACTGGCGTCCGCGACAGGACCTCTTCTCTACCATCACGAAGACGAAAGGATAGATTTCGGGATAAACGGAGCCGATTCGAGGCATGGACACTGAGAGGCTAATGACAGCATGAAGACGGACATGACTGTCTACTAATATCTTGGAGACTCTGACTTTAACGAGAGAAAGAGACTCGCGCGTTTGAGATTTTCGATATGGGAATTGAAGAATTGGAAAGGCTTGTTTCTGAGGGAATCAAAGCAGGATTGAACGGAATAGAATTGCGGAGGTGGGTAGATAGTGAGCGTGCGAAATTGAAAGCCGAGCGGGAATCAGAGAATGAAGCTCAAAAAGAAGCACAGGAAAAGGAGAACGAAATACTAAGGCAGCAATTAGCCGCTCTAGAGGAGTTGAAAAAGAGAAGAGCAATTGAACCAGCCGTTTTTACAGACGCAGCGGCACGACATATTAGCGTGGAGGACACCGCCACCTCAGGAAGCCTACCTTACTTCCCTACAGCAGATATGCCGGTGCATGGATCTCGTGGAGGCTTCATGAATCGTCTAGAAAAGGAAGTTAAAGTACTCATTAACGACCAAGGCAAATCTCGTTTTGAGGAACAAACCTTGATTACTCAGTCGAGCAGAACACCACCTCAAAGAGTTCAAGGTAACCTTCAGCAAAGCAGCTTGCAGCTCAATGACGGGCCATTACCGCCCAAGATCAAGGTGAACGAAGCAGCAGCTACGGGCGCCTATATCACCCAGAAGAGCGATACATCGCTTTCCACTGTTTCCAAACAACATGGAGCTTCGACAATTGGGTTCTCCGATCTGCAGTCCAAGCGTCCACGGAGAAAGCCCCGACTTCCGGTACAGGGGAGCAAAAAGCAACAACCTGAACGCGAGTTCAAGAAGGTGCATTTTTTACTATGGGTACGGCGAACGGGAAGGCCCTTCAGACGAACAGGAGCGACAGACTTCTGATGAGGAAGATTTCTTTACCGTGCTTGTCGAAGCGGAGGTGGCTGCAGTTTAAACCAAGTATCAAGACGCTACGCAAGATTTGCTCCGCACGGCTACAGCCACAGCAGTGGCCAAGTCATATCAGCTTCCCTACTGGACAACCGATCTTCCCAATGCACCCTACCAGGCATTCGTACTCGCGAACCCGTATGGCGAGACCGGGTCAGCAAAACTCCAAGAATTCTCGGTGCTACGCCAATTTCTTGATGCCCAGAAAAATACCAGAGGGCACTGCGTGAGCAAGAGCACTGACTAGTTGTCGATGAGGCTGCGCCGTCTCATGCTTCACGGCCAGCCCTGCTGGAAATACAGAAAGCGAAAGGGGCAAAACCGATTGGATTCTTACGGCATGAAAAAACAGACTGGATGACCTCACGCGCGCATGTGCCAAATAAGTTTGCGAACCACGGCATTACAAATTGCCGACTTAAGCCTCCAGCTCCGTGACGTGACATCTGTGCACCGTGGATAGTGTGACTTTTCTCTCATGGTGTGATTTTTTTTTTAAGTATGTTGTGGACCCCCAACAACTTTCTTAATTGGGGAGCATTGTGATGAGGTAGGGGACAGAGGGCGTGCGTGCGCTCGGAAAAGGCGTCGACGACGACGAAGTTAATTTAGAGGATGAGATGACAGACGTGGATAATCGCCTTGTGTGGGGATGTTCCGGCTAGGTGTCACCTGAAGAGAGTCTGCAAAATAGCCGAGGAATAATGTGACGTCGGGGGAGATGAGGAAGAGGAGATGGAACGAAGCAGGGTTGGATTCGGAGGACTCACGATTCTGACGGCTAGCCGCAAGATGCGGTAGCCGTTGTCTTCCGAGGCCGTCGTCGAGGACGCCCGGAGACGCAGTCAGTTAGGCTGCAGTGCCAGCTGTGCCCGGAAGCTGGCCGTCGACTACCGAGCATTAAATCGCCGGATCGACTGGACGATGTGTTGGTTCCCGTGTCAACTATCAACAGGTCGCCGACAACCGCGACAACAGCAGCATCGACTGCATCGACAGTGCCACCCCACGTGAGACATTTGATTTTTACCGGTTCCTGTTGGAACGGAACTTGAACGTGTTGGTATTTTTGCCCTAGTAGAATTCTGTGTTTAGGATTGACTTTAGTGTCGCAGTCTGATAGCAATTGTAGCTTCCTATCTTCAGATCGTCTCGTCTCGATAAATGTTTGTCTTCGTCTTATACGCCGGTCTCAACCGCCTGTCTTTTTTCGGCGACGTTATTCCCGAGCCCTAGCCACCAATACCATCACACCTTCGTTGTGAGCGCATTGACCCTTAATGTTCGTTCAAGCGACCCTGGCTGAATTCTGACCGGGAAAACAGAGGGTATCATGTTGGGCTTACAAGTATTAACACAGGCAGGGGGCTCAGTATCCAGGTTCGCTTCATCAGGAATAAGCAAATGTGACCAAGTGATAGGTCCGTCCTGGACCGGGTGGCCCTAAGCTTCGCAGCCCGCGTCTTCAGGGACCGGGCGGCCTCTGACCCTGTAGCTGGTGTCATTGGTGGAGCAGTACGGTAGCCCTTTTACCTCCTTGCTGCGGGTGTAGAGGGCGCTGGTTAATAGTCAGCGTGTCATCGCGGGGCACAGCTGGGTTCAAAGGACACGTCGCATGGTGGTGGAGGCAAGTACTCTGAAGTCACGAGTGAGCACTCCTGAATAGAACGCGCATCTTTGGCCACGTCCTTAAGGCTCGAAAATCTGCCAACATGCAACATGCAACATGATGATAATAATTTCTATATTATCGAAATGACCGTAAAATTCGGCGTGGCTGAGGTGTACTTCTTGCAATAAAAGGCTGTGCCATCATATGCAATCCTTGTACATTCTGACATAAAAATTATCTCGGTAGCCTGTGTTACAAATTTCACCACGTTACTTATCGGTAATTGCTACGGGCCACCATATTGTAGCCTTTCCTTTGTCAATGACTTGCGCAGTAACATTACCGAGGCCAGAAAGTTACGTCGCACCGATGCGATATTCAGTTTTCGGGAATAATTTTCCCGCTATACATTTGAATCACTTGTCTTCTTCTTACCATACTTCCACAGAATTCGCCAATTTTGCCCTGGAATTTAACTTATTAATAACGCGCGGTTCCAACATCCTCGATCTAATTCTTACGATGGCTCCTGAAACAGTAGGTCTCAGGCTGCACATGAATGGTTTCAGTGATCACAGCCTCCTTCAAGCAACCCTTAAACTTTCTGCTACCCTTCTCGAGGAGAGACAACAAAAAATATTTGATGATAGAAAAGCCAACTACAAGCAAAATAATGCCGAAATTGATAGCTTTTACAAAGACACATTCAAACCATTCTTCGACCATAGTTCAGTAAATGATAACTGGTTGTTGTACACAGATAAATTTTGCGCTTGAGCTAATCAGTATGTCCACCTTAATCAAGTAAAAAAAATTCAAATAAACCTCTGCTTTACAAAATCTCTCCGGCAGATTATAAATAAAAAGAAACGTGTATACCGCACAGCTAAATGCCATGACAGAATTTCTGCGTGGCAAGGATACAAGAATTTTATGAAAAATTACTGTCGCTCCGTACAATCTGCTAAACATAAATATTACTCTGTCGATTTACCTTCATTTTTAAATCAAATTATCAAACGTTCTGGTCACTTGTTTCACCTGAACATGATGGCCAAATATATCCCTGCTAGACGATGGCTATGTTCCCCTCTCAGATAGGCACCATTTAACGCATTTTTTCATACGTTTTCACCCTTGAAGACCATTCTGACCTATCATACGTTCCAGAAATTGACATCACAAAAATGGAACCGATTGAAAGGTATTGCCAAAAATATTGCAGATCTAGGTAATAGGCTCAAGCTTTCCACTTCAGCAGGTATTGACAACATCAATTCTAAAATTCTTAAATCATTGCTTCTGTTTCTCTTAACATTCTGTATCCCCTGTTCAAACCATCTTTAGCGACCCACTACGGTGGGTCAGTGGCTGAGGCATTTGCGCTGCTGAGCATGAGGTCACGGGTTCGATTCCTGGCCGCGGAGGATGCTTTTCAGATGGAGGCGAAAAAGCAAAAACGCCCGTGTGTACGAGATTTCGGCGCACGTTAAAGATCCTCAGGTGGTCAAACTTTATCCGGTGCCCTCAACTACGGCGCGCCTCATCGCCTGCGTTGCGTCGGCGCGTTGAACCCTACAATCAGTGAAACAATCTTTAGCGATAGGTCAAGTCCCCTCCGACGGGGAAATTGGTAAAAAAGTGCCTTTGTTTAACTATGGAAATAAGCACTCACCCGAAAGCCACCGTCCAAGTTCCCTAGCTTGTATCTGCTGCAAGCTTCTCCAACATATATCACTTGCATATGTTTTGCGACCCTTACAATCAAATAGGTTCTTCTTTACAAACAACACGGATTCAGGAAACGTTTCTCCTGCGAAGCGCAGCTGCTCAAACTAACAACAGATCGGCTATCCAACATGAACAATAACCTTCAGACTGACTGTATTTTTGTTGATTTTTCCAAAGCTTTCGATCGTGTAGCCCATTTCTCTCTAATTTCTAAATTGTCTGCCCTCAGATTGGACTCTCTAACCCTACCTTGGCTTCGTCAGTTTCTTTCATTTCGTCAGCAGTTTACTGTAATCCACAATTCCCAATCCGCCCTTTTCTACGTAACTTCTTCTGTACCACAACGGCGGGTCCTCGGCCGTTTACCTTTTTAATCTATATAAATAATCTACCAAATAACGATTTACAATGCCTGCGAATTTTTGGAGACGATTGCATTATATATCGTCCTTTATCCTCCCATAACGAGGAATTAGCACTTCAAAACCACCTTCATCAAATAAATGACTGGTGTAAAAAATGGCTAATGTCACTGAAAACAAAAAAATGCAAAATAATCTTCCTTACGCGGAAGAAAAACATATATAACTATCGCTAAACTATCAATAACCGCCCACAGTTACGGGCATCATCCTATAAGTACCTTGGAATCTATCTCAAGCAATATCTCCAGGTCTCACCACATTGCCAGCGTAAGCGCAAAGGCTTCCAAATCTTTACGATATCTACGCCGTAATGTATATAGCTGTCCAACGCACGTCCAACCACAAGCGTATCAAACCTTCATCGGCCCACAGCTTCAATTTGCCGCTTCTGTACGGTCCCCTCAACAAACTAATATTTTATATCCTAGATGCAATTCAGAATAGGGCGGCCCTTTTCATTAGGTCATTTTACAGCAGCAGATAATCACCTCACGTTCCTGTCCGCAATCGCTTGACATTTCCAACGATATCACATACGCACAAACTTGCTCACGCGATACAAACTCACTTCACGGGCACCTTCAACCTGTCGATCTCTTCAATGTCCTCCCCCTTTTTTTCATTCAAGCCTGACTGATTCAGCCTTTTTGCTTATCGAGCCAAAGTAAGTCTTAGTGCATCCCCCGGACCTCCGCGACTTCATACCAGTTAACGACATTATCGTAACCACTGCCCCATTGCAGCGACGACTTACTCACTTTCACACGCAACATACCTCTCCTCGCTGGAGTTACGAGCGAGGCACTTTCCATGACCATTTCTGCCTGCTTGCATCACAACGCCACTTTCCAACTACGAGGCTCGCCCACGTACCTTGCAATGCTTCACTACATTATCACGTAGGTTGCATATTCACCTCAGTTTCACGCCGTTATATGGCTCAAGTCATTCGTTGAACTCATCTGCTCTTGCTCGTGCCATACGTTTGTGCAATGGCCTTCCAGACAACATCGCAACAGTATCAGACAACAATATTTCCGTCAAAACTGGTCACTCTCTTTTTGCCAAGGTCCTACCCACTTTTTTATGATTTTTTCCTTCTGCCATGCCCTGTATCCCTCTTTTCAACTTCCAAAGGTCTTTTTGCGCGTGCGAGTATGTTCTGTGTTTTTTCTTGCCTTCTTGTGTATACCCAGGACTACCGAAACTGATTGGTGCGCTTCGTCTCCGAATATTTCGGCATCTTTTGTTGTCCATTTTACCTACTAGCCTGTTAGTGTTCAGTATACTTGCAATGATTGTGCGCAGATTAGTTGTGGGTTATTTTATTGACGTTTCCTTTTCTTTTTGTTGTTTTCAAACAACACGTGTGTTGCAAACCTTGTCGTCATTCGTTGTTCTGCTGTTGAACTCGCAATTTCGTGATGAATGATTTGCACATCCTCCCTTTGTTACCATCCCTTACTGAATTTCCTGAACAGGGGCCTGTGAGGTATTTTAAAATAATAAATAAATAAGGTCAGGATGGCATTGTCACAGAAACCTCGCTACGCGCTCCCACTCTGGCGCTAGCGGGCTTGCTCTGCGGTACAGATTCTGTAAAGTGCGGAAATACTTCAAAACATTCCCGTTCAGATGGTTTGTTCCGAGGTCAGGTTCACGGTGTAAACGGTATTCATACCGTTCAGGCAGAAAGTCGTCGCGGAAACGCCGGCTGAACTCGTCCCACGTCTGGAATGTGGCCTGGAGGCTCCACCAACATGCCACACATTCATGAAATGCAAGAGAAGGCATCCTGTTGAGCATGTGTCTCTACAATGCTCCAACAGCTGGTTTGTGCACTCCAGGGTAGTCCAAGAAATCCGCAACGTTATGCGGGTAACTGTAGACGCTGTCGAGGGGAATTGTGGGTGGCGGTGGTGGCGCTGAATTTTCCAACAGCAGGAGGTGGATTGTGATGACGTCGCAAAGGCTGCCTAGCTTCACAAGTGCGTCGTCAGCCTTCGCCTTCGCTTCTAACAAAGAGCGAAATTAGAGAAGTGAAAACAAGCACACTACAAAAAGAGTCATAGAACCATGGCTAAAAAATTGTGCATAAGCCGGTTGAAAAACCACGTTGGGCACCACTGTAGCAGTTAGGCCTTGTTGCTACCAGCAAGGACATACGTTGAAGCGGGGCTTCAAATGTCAGCGGTTTATTGGTGCTAACAACACTTCATGCTTGACGGGTGCAGTTGGGCGCCTGGGACGCACCTCAAAGACGGGTGGTCCTTCATGAAGTACCGGCGCCACCGTGTTTACGGCCGGCGCTGTCTGCCTTCACCTGTAGACGCAGGTGCTCTCGTGAGGACACATCCGTGAAGGCGGGCGCCGTCCAAAGCGGCTCCCACGGCCCAGACAGTGTGGCGGCAGACCGGCGCCACATACGGCCTTATAACACCCAATGGTCCTTACAGATAGGCCCATTGTGGCAAGGTCGCGTCCGTGGCTCGCTCTCCGCAGGCGGTGGTGTGCGCGCAGTGGTCAGCCGTGGTGTTTTCAAGCAAAAAGAAGCCCCCGGACCTGTGCACACACCACCTAAAAATTAGCAGTTACTTAGCTCGCCTATGCCAGGATACAAGTAGTGCGAGGTAAGCTTCAGCTGGTTATTCTTAGGTTTTCTCGTCGCCTAGGATTAGCTGATCATCATGCTTACTGCTGCTAAACGATTTTCAATCCAATCCAGTCCAGTTCAGTCCAGTTCAATTTACTCCAGTCTGGTCCAGTCGATTCCAGACACCGCTCCACGCGCATGTGCAGCAGGGCTTTCCAGGAGCCACGCGAAACGGCTATCACGCGGCTCAGGTGCACCATCAGACTTGGCTACTGTGCAACGGAGGCACACAGCTGGACACGCGCCAGCGCCAATGCATCTTCCGCGGATATGACGTCACTCCTGTGGAATGCGCAGACCGGCGAAAGTGCAGACCCAATTCTCTGCAGAACCGTACTCCAATTGGATTGGATAATCCAATCCTGCACAATCCAATTCAGTCGAATTCAATCCCATCCAATGCAGTCCAACTGAAATCCAAGCCAAGTTAATCCAATCCAATGCTCCTCGCACTTGCTCAGAACGGTCCTTCAAGGTCTACGCGTAACTGCTCATCCTCCGCCATTGTAGCTTACGCTACAATATTTGTCTTTGCCACCGCGCATAGGTCTGCGAAGGGGTACTCGCGTGGCGCCTTTCTGGAGCGCGGGAACCACAAAATACGCCGGTTCTGCTGCTTCGACTCTCGCACGCACATACACGCACGTGTCCAAGAATATATTGGCACTGGGTACCTATACAGTTCATCGCATTTTTTTGTCATGAAGTACTTATTTGCTTTTCACCTGGCACCGTGTTGGTTCTAATCGTTGTCTGCCGCTGATAATCCAATTTAAATAAAAGCGACATTCTGGTCATTACGAATTCCACAGTTGGTGCTGTCTATATCTCATGACAGACCTTGAAATATGACCTAATACACCATACAGTTTATTGTGAACAAGACACTGTTATGCATAACTGTAATAAATACGTTTAAGAACCGTGCCGCAGCTGGACATTGAAAGAAAAGTGATTTAAAAATGCCCATGTCTTGGGTGTAGGCTTCAGCACCTGTGGAACATTCAAATTACTAGTGCTTTGCATATTTTCTTCCCATTTGTTTGCAAAAACACCTGCCTAATATTTCCTTTGCCTATAAAAGCTGCACAAGAGCACAGCGGGGTCTCTATAGACTGATTCACTGAACGATTGACATTTATTACAAATACCATATTATCAGTTTTTATAAGATAGTTCGTTCCGAAACTTCAGAGTAGGTTGTTTCGTTAATAGAACATTTCTTTTTCAGTGCACCGAGCGGAGCGATTGTAACTCAAGCTGCCCATGCACTATTCAAAAAACGCATTCAAGTGGATACTGTGGTGTAGCGATTCCCCTTGGCCTTATACCCCCAGGAGGGATTTGACCATCTTGAAAATAAAACGGCTCACGAGCATTATTATACATTGCCAAATAATTAAATAAACGTTTTTTTTAAATAGTAACACGTGCCACAGTGATGTTTTTCTGGGGCCGTTTAAAGTATAGAAATGGTTCTTGCACTCGTTTGAAAAGGTTTGTGATCACAGTGGAAGTTTTGCGTGTTTTATAACACCGTAGATTTGAATGAATGATGCAACCAGCAATAAAAAAAATCTTGTAGGTTTCTGCCAATAAAGATATGGGCATGGGCAAGAGGCGCCAGATAATACTAAACAAGCAGACGTGCCCCAAAAGTACATTGGAAGTACATAGACATGGTGAGGAAAGGATTCGATTGGGGAAACAAAACGCGAGTAAGCCTAACCTGCAAAAGTTTTCACCGCTTCAGTATATTGGGAAACCATTTCTGGGCTAAAATTAAAGAATTTTAGACTGCATACTTCAAATACAATTTATAGCTGCATTGACGTTTTATTTTTTCCTTGTAATTTAATGTCGACTGCCCTAATAAGTCCACAGAATACAATACTGTATTCATCGAATGTAGGATTTACCAAGCCAACGCAACGCAGGCGATGAGGAGCGACGTAGTGGAGGGCTTGAGATTGATTTTGACCACCTAAGGATCTTTACGTGCGTCGAAATCTCACACAAAAAGACGTTTATGCTTTTCGCCTCAATCAGAAAAGCGGCCATCGCGAACGGGATTCGTACCCGCCTAATGAAATACAAGAACTACTTTCCAATAAACTAACTTCCTGTTGGCGACAAATAACATCAACTAAATTTTTATTAGCTTGACAGCATGCTGTATTTTAAGAAAAAGTTCGCCAGCGAAACCAAAACGCCCTTCTTAAGCTAAGCCTAGCATCCGACAAAAAGAGACTTGGCACCGGCACTGCCTATTTCGATAACAATCGCTCAGGAAACGTTCCCTCATCAGACAACCGAGCGCTTAAATGGGCGCAGTGCGCCAGACTTCCCTTCTACGGACAATAAGTAGGTATGCGCACCAAGTATGTAATACCCCCTATGTAATACTCCCTAACGGGGGCCTTTAGGGGTATTGTGAATAAATAAATAAAATAAATAAGTATATTATGTACTTGAACATAATAGCCAGGCGGCGTTGTTCTGCTCCAAAGCTGGCATCCCTATTGAGATGGCGCCAAATGACGCTACGTATCATCTCCCTAGGCACCGTGATGGTATTGAGTACCACATGCATTACAGAGCTAACATTTATGGCAGCACCACGGTAATTGGTTTTGGTGACGCTGCGTATGGCGCGGGTGCGTACATTGCACCCCTGGAGGGCGTGGCGAAAAACCCAACAATATTCTTTCCTGGGGGACCCGTCGAAGACACCAGAACCGATCTTTACCCAAGGCGAACAACCATGTGCATTCTAGGTTGCGGTAGTCGCCGCACTGCTTACTATGAGCCCAAAAACATGAGCTGCAATCAACCGTGGTGACGCGTTTATGGCTAGAGGCTACGAAACCATGAACGGTGGCCATCGAAACGTTGTTTAATCTTCGGGCGATGAGCTCCTTTTCTGTTCAACAGGCAGGGAGCTCCAGGACGTCTTTAGCCATCAGAGTAAAGCTACACGAGAAAGAACACCTGTACCCTGCCTAATTCCTGTGCATTATAGTACAACGAACCCCCCTTCACCCTCCAGAAAATATCATCCGACACTGCAAACAGTCGGTACCGAAGCTTATTTCCGCCCCTGCCAACATTTCCTTTCCGAAAACCCAAACTCAAATTACATTTTACGGCAGTCGAATTCATGGTCAAATCAGAGCCTGTTTCCTCTGAATCTGTAATCCTGGCGTCAAAGTTCCATAAAAATATTCTTAGAAAATCAGGCAACGCTACAAAACTTCGAACTGGTGAATATCTCTTTGAAGTCAAAACTAAAAAGCTCAGAAAATTCTCCTGAAACAAACCCACATGAGAGATCTTGATATCAGTGTCACACCCCACATTAGCCACCACAGCTATCAGGGTATAATATTTAAACAGATCTTATGAACAAAAAGGATGCTGCTCTTGAGGGCCTGATCAATCAATGTGATACGGGTGGTGTAAACATCCCTATTGCCACGGCTGGTAATGAGTTTGAACTTTGACGCCATGCCGTGGGCAGGCATTCTTTCTCTGTCGTGGAATAGTTACTTTCCGAATTCGGAAAGAGCGTGGCTAGCATATGCTATCACTTTCTCTACACCGTTCTGCCACTGTACGAGGATGGCACCGATGCCACCGTTGCTGGCGACAGTACGAATTTCGGTGTCCGAAGCGTCGTCGAATTGAGCCAGCACGAATGCAGTTTGCAAGCGCTCACGGAGGGCGTCAAACGCATTCTGCTGTTCCTCACTCCATTCGAAGGCTACGCTATCTTTCATAAGTCGCGTGAGGGGCTCCGCTATGTGAGAAAAGCCTTCCAGAAAGCGTCTGTAGTATGCGCAAAGTCCCAAGAAGCGTCTGACATTATTCCGTCCGTAATTATTCCGTGCTTCGCGACCGGCGTACGGCGCACTTTAGATGTCGTGGCAAAGCAATCGGAGAATTCACGCACAAGGCGTATTAAAGCATCCTTCTCTGTGATCGAGAGTTTCTAGTCGATTTCCACGGGTATGTGTATGTCAGCTGTCGGCGACTGATCCGAAGTTGTCCCCAACGTGGTTAAATTTGTCACTTCGGCGAGTTCCTCGATGAATGCAACGGTGGTACCTTTCGCGAGGTGGCGACGCTCATTTGTGAAGTTGTTAAGCAAGACGGGTGTGCACCCATTCTGAAGGTGTACAAACCCACTTGCGATACAGATACCCTTGTCCAGTAGCAACCGGATATTCCGTTCGGCTATACCTTCGTAGTCGACGAATGCTTCACTTCTAACGTCGACAAGTACGCGTGTGCGGGCGGGAAGCGTTACGTTGTCGTCGACAATGCGAAGGGCCGTGTCAGTATCAAAAATATCGAAAACCTGACGCAGAGAGCTGAAGAGGCTCTCCAGCTCGCCCGCTTTCGAATCCGCACACCGCAAGAAATTGATACCCGACGGTACAATACCGGACGTCGCGATGTGGAGTACCGACCCTGCGATCTCGTATGGGTATGGACACCCGTTCGCCGTAGCGGCATTTCAGAGAAGCTACTGCGGCGTTACTTGGGGCCTTATAAAGTTCTGTCGCGTCTATCGGACGTCACCTACGTCGTGGGTCCAGAAGGAAACGCGTTTTCCTCTCCAAGGCGACAACATTGCCCAGACGTTGTACATGTCGTACGCCTGAAACCGTATCACGCCAGATGACAAGGCGATTCTGTTCGTGTGCGTTGGCGTCCACGCCGCATGCTGACGTTGTAACCATGTGGTTCTGATAATCCTCTTGTTTTGAATGAGTGGCATCGGGTCGATGCCATCCAGGAGGGGGGCAATGCCACGGCTGGTAATGAGTTTGAACTTTGACGCCATGCCCTGGGCAGGCATTCACCAAATGCTCTGGTTTCTCCACATACCCAACTAGGGGGATAGCCGCTGATAACTTCTGGAGACGGCGACGACGAAGAAAGGGACCCGGAGAAGAAGAGAAGGAAGAAGAGCTCCAGAGTTCGGCAAAGGCTAGAGGTTCGCAGCTTGCGTGTGGGCACAAGTTCGCCTGTGTAAATAAACCATTCCACTAGTAATTTTGTTTATACCGTGACACTATGCGCACCATACGCCGGGATAACAAAGAAATACTAAAAAAGCACGCTGTTCTCACATTGGGCCACCCGGCTCTTCCCGAACATATCAATTCAGGATCCATCCGTTGTTCTGTGGTGCGATAAGAACGAAAGCCGCAACGGGGTTTTAAGTTGCACTGGTTTGTTCACGGTACAAACTCTTGTTGAGGCAGAACAACGTGTTTCAAATGTGGCGGAAATGATCATCCCACAGAGAGTTGTAATTGGCAACCATTCCTGAGGACCAATTGACAGGGACCTCGCCCAGTATACTACCTGACATGCTAAAATTTTCAGCACATAAAAAAGACAATGAACATGAAGGTTACTGACCACACCCTTTTCGCAGAAGCGCGAAAAAGGTTAGCCTCTTTCCCCTGGAGAAGTACGCCTACGCATATCGCAGGAACGTGGACGGGCGGCTTGTTTCAGTGGTGACCCAGGTAAGGGAGACTGATGTGTTCACGGCGCGTCCTTCGCTGGGTTGTATCCGGCAGCCCCACCCAACCCCGCACCGACTGCTGAGCCAGAAGTTGACCACGTCTCCATCGGACGGATACCGCAGAGCCGAGCTACCGTAGCACTGTCAAATCCGTGTTGCCATCAGTTTCTGTGAATGCTCCCACGCACTGATCTCGTGAGCCGCTTTTTCAAACCGCGACCATGGTCACGATGCAGGCGCTGCGAGTGCAAATTGCTGCCGCGTCTAGAAAACGATGCGCGCTGCTGGAGACAGTGGGTGGGAAGACGCGCGCTGGGAGCAGCCTGCCGCTCTGCCTACAGGTCCGCCTACAGATTTGTTCGGCTTAGCACTGCGGCAAATTTTCGATTGCCGCTCTTGTGAGCGGTGCAGATGACGAGTTAAATGCAACCCGCCATCTCATAATTAGTTCTCTACTCATATGTTCTGCCATCTTTCGTAGTTGTGTTCCATTTCGTGCAGCGGGAACAAGCTATTGCTCGAGCTACCTGCGCCTGTCTGCGCTACGTCGTGGACGTGGCCGTGGCCAGCGCAGATACCGTGCGGCTCGCTCAGTGTGCTTTTTGTTTTCCCGGAGCGTTTTCGCGTCACGTGTAATAAAAAGCAGTAAAAACACAGTGCCTGGAATCCCTGTAGAACATAGATCGCGGTCAGCCGCCCAATGAGCCGACGAAATTACGGCGCTTCCCCCGCCAACGATCGGGTCGTTCGTTGCTCGGGAGCAAAAGCTGCGACTTCCGATTGTATCAGCGAGCCGGCGGAAAACGCCTGCAGGGCGGAAGCGGTCAACAGAAACTCGTGACGTGTTAGGATGTTGTTTATTTCCAAAATATACAGGGAATGTCGATTACGGCGAGGTCCTCCGCTGGATGTTCGGTTGCGTTTCGGAAACTTCAAAATTGCTTTTGGCTATGTTCCAGGGTGTAGTTGCCGCATATATTGTGCAGATGATGTCTCTGTGATGTACCTCCAACGTTATCTCTCCTTGAAAATTTTGTGTCAGCATCTCTTTAAGACGAACTCTCTGCCCAAGGCATTGCCTCCAACCATATCCTGTTTCATGCATGCTGACAATGTTCAACAATCTTTGATTTCCCCGTACTCGTTTTATTCATGCAGACAATGTTCAATACTCTTTGATTTCTCCTTACTTTCAATTTGAGAGGGGCATCTACAGCTTGGCGTAAAAAACTTGGTGGTTGGAGGGCTTAGCCAGTTTTACACTTAACCCAAGCAAACCTTACGTTGGGTGTACCCTGAAATTTTAAATATCGAAGCTGTTTGCCGAATCGTAGTAATTTTGTGCTGGCGGTTTTAAAGTATCGAGACAACGCCAAGCGCACGTGAGCGCGTGTCTCGAGAACACCACCCGGGAGATCCACAACAAAGAACCTGCCCAAAGCTTAAGTGCACGTCCCTCATAGAGACCGCCAGCGACTCCGGCGCACATTCGTCAAGCCAAGCATCCCCACACAGGGATACTCCAGTTTGGGCCATAATCGTGGAAACACTTGCTCGCAAAGAGAAAGGCTCCAGCATTCCCAGTAATCGCGTCAACACTCTCTCGGAAGGACGAAAGGTACGTTAGCGTACACCTTATCACTTCCAAAATTATCATTATTACTTCCAAAAACAGAAACGAACTCACACTTTTATCCAAAATGATAGAGTAAAAATCGTTGCAGAAGCGGCGAAGATGCAAATAGGCTGTTATGTGGACTGAAACCGTGGTGATGGACGTGGAAGTTGGCAGCGCTTCGCTACTTTCAAGTCTTACGCGTTAGTGGGTGCTTCCTGATTCTTTTTTTACTGGCGTATCGATTCCGGTGAAAAAATAACAGAGGTTCCTGGTGCCCTATTTGATAAAAAGAACTCACATTCTATCTAAGCATCAAACAACTGAACTAAAAAATTTGCCGCGTATCTGCTCCTCTCGTTGCAAATGACGACAAAAGACTATAGTCTTTCGTCAACATTTGACAAGTACATTCTTCCCTTCGCTTTGCGATTCACCTCTGATGCTATTCCTTTTCTGTCGGGCGCCTCCCAAGGTAGACACGCTAGAGGTTCGCTCACGTCAATTTAGATTTACTGCGTTGTATTGCTTCAGGTCGAATGCCTCGATGCCAGTGCTCCCGTACCACGGAGACGTGCGCTAAGCGATGCACCCTACTTCAACATTTACAGAAACACGTTGCCGCGTTCCAGATGCGTTCCGAGCGGAACGTTAAACCAACCTAGTGGACCTTTTCGTAACTGTTGCCTTGTGAATTATAATACCTCCAGAACTTATGTTGGCGCGGGTGGAAGCAGGCGACAAAGTGATTTTTTTCTGCGGTGTGGTACATCATTTCCTACACTGTAAACGCAAACTAGCCGGAAATGGAGTTTTAATCAAGGAATGTGCCATGAAAAGTACCTATAGCAAACAATGTACTCCCGAGGCATCGTTTAAAAAAGTGGACGAACCTCCATGGTAGTACCGTTGCCCATCCATGTTGCAAAAGAGAGGATTTAGAACGACATCACACGATTTGTGAGATGGCATTCAGTTCCATGTATAGTACCACGTCCACAATAAAATCCCCATCGGCGGTAATCATCTCAAGCGGGAGGTCGCCATGTTAGTCTTGTGTTGTTTCCGTGTATCAGCACTTCAACCGTGGCCTAATGCTAATTAGAACGAGTAAGCAGGACGCGACGGTTGCATGCAGCTACAAAACCAATACCGTACGTATACTTGTATAGATGCTTCAGCCAGCGCGATCAAAGGCAGACAGCGTGGCCGTGTTGTTTCAATCTGTTTATTTTGGCGATAGGTGTTGTCAAACTCTGATTCTAACAAAGTGACAGTTCTCACCGTTGCAAACAATTGAAATGTTCATCTGCTTTGCTTGCTTGCGCATATATAGACGATTTAAATTCTCGTGCCAGCGCGCCGACGCAACCGACTGCAGCGACTCAACTTGCCCTGGCGGCACGACTTGCTGCCCGGATGTAAACAACCTCCGCGCTATCAACTCAGCGCGGCCGGTGGCTCGGTGCGGCCGGAGCTTCAAGCCTCGCCTTGGGCCTTCGTTTTTTCTTATTTGAGAAGGACTAGTAGTGCCATTTGGTGGAAAGATTTTCATGTGCCCCTGTCACACGAGGAACGGCCCATAACAGCATTTGGATTCGGCGACAGCTGTGGACAGCTCGCTGGTAAGTGGTCTGTCTTCAGTCGATGCGTTTGTTAAACGTTTGGATAGGGTTAACGGCGAAGTACCCGGGTACCCGTTCCGCACACAGCACGTACACGCGCGGGCAAAGGAAAAAGCGCACACTCGTTTTATATTTCTTGTTTGCGGGTTTTGGGGTATGCATTCGCATTCTTTTGTAGGCCGGTTTGTAACAGGGCATGCGAGATAAAATTGTTTGTCCCGCGCGGCGTCGTTTCAAAGCAACGTGGCGGTTAGTTCGTGTTAACGAAAATCAGCGCAGTCAGATGGAAGCGGGAAGGAAGGTGGAGAGGTCGGGAAAGAGGGCGCTCATATTTAAACGAAAGCGTAATGCAAGCCCTGGAGGACTCCAACGTACTCCCGGAGCTAGAATCACCGTGATCGTCTCGGACGGCCTGTCCTACGACGAATCCACACTTCACAGGTAGCCGAATCGCCTCCGACAGCGGTGCATCGTCCGGGCGGTCGGTGAATATTGTGGGACTCTGTCTCTCATATGCATCGAACTGTTTGTGTTCTTTTTAGTTAACTGCTCTACTTTGTAATATCTATTTGTTCGCGACACTTTTTATATTTGTTAACGCTCCTGGTGGTTTCCCTGTCCAAATATAGGTCTTTGAGTTGTTTACGCGTTCAAGGCTCTGACTCATTCTTACCGCTCTCGTCGGCCACCCCATTCGACACCGGTGCCCTGTAGATTCGGTGGGGTTGTTTGCTCGCTTGAGTCGACTCTTCACATCTTCTAAGAGCGCACCTTATTAAGGAATCGGTGACATGCGTAAAAGATGCTATGAGCCTATCGAACGATTAAATGCACATAGTGTGGTCCACGACGGCGACGTGGTTCGAACCCGAAATGTTTTTATTCCCTTTGGGATGATAATGAGGGGTCGGTATACAAGCGGGGCCCGTCAGTCGCCAGCTAAGGCCACGTAATTAAAAAACAAAAATTCATGCCCTGATGGAAGAGAACCGAGTTTTCTGTAGCATGACACAAGTCTGCCTGGCATAAAGAGGGATATCGTTTTTTAGAAGAACAATGCACACACTCTTTTGATGGTAATAACTTTATATGTCATAATCAATAGTAAGACCATACACAAAAATTGCTCGAATCATCTGACACTCGATTTTGACACGCAGATTGCAGCTCCAAAAAAATGCACTGTGGTTTTGCGTGACGGAAACTTCTACAATCACGTTAACATTAACTAAGGCAGGTGTGTGTGGCCTGCAGCGTTGGCAAGTTTGCGAGAATAGTGTTCCCATTTCAACTGTTTTTTTTTTGTTGCCATGCAATCATAAGTAATTTGGTGCCATGAACGAGGTTTACGTTAGCTAACAAGGCTGTAGTAACGGTTGCGGCTACAAATGACCTTATGCACCAATCATCCTTGTCAGCATGGTGACACAGAATATTAAGGTGTCGGAATACGGATGACTGAGTCTCCTATTTTATCACTACTGTAAAAAGAAAGTGTTTTCTGACCCAGTGAATGACTTTCCTGTATGAATAGCTGTATTTTGACAGATGACCATACGATGAGACAAGCCGTGACACATTAGCTTTGGCTGTAACACCACGAAAAAAATAGGTGGAGGTATCTGCAAGTATAACTGAAACAGTGTGTGCCTGTCTGGCATGAATTCATTATTTTCTGACACGATTTTCTTCTGCAGATCCTGACACATGATCGAGGTGAATGACTTCATAGATCTTAAGACAGGGTAGGCTGTGCTGTACAAGGCAAAGCTGCATTTGTAAACGAGGTTGGCCCCTCCAGCAGAAGTGAGTATTGCCACGGCTCGCAACAGCCGTTCAGCTCGCAGAAGCTTCACTTTTTCCATGAAAGTGAGCCACCATGGTAGGCGAGAGGCAGTGTGAGGGTTCGCATCTTTAACTGTTTCAACACTAACTTGAATAGATGCAAGCTGGCATCTTAAAGCAAGAAACAGCACTTAACAAAATCATGCAATACCAAATTGTTTTTGAGTCAAAAACATAAAAACTTGCAGGTGTTCTGAAAGAACCCCATGCAACCTCGAAAATGATAACGCACGTTTGTCTCAAACAAGCCTGGCAGGAATTGTCAGGCCATAATAGACATGAATCACGGTATCATTTCAGAGCATACTTGCAGCGCTACACTTTTTTTTGCATCCAAACGTTTGACAAAATCGTGGAACAATTTCTTGCACGCACCTTCAAGGGCTGTGCATTTGCCATCCTTTTTCTCTGCCTTGCTTAATTGGAAATTCTTGTAATGTCTGGGAACTTGGCTTTTTGCACAACACGCCAGCGGTGCAAAAAAGCCAGACACACAAGAAGCAGCATATAGGTGTTTAGGCAACTGTTAGTTGCAAGAGCAAATCTTTTGGCAATTTGAGATGCATCAGATTAGAAGTCAGCTTCAAAAGGCAGACATTAAATTGCGTTCGGGACCTCAGCTACATTTGCGAATTCCTCTACATTACGAATTAAATCTATATAGTTCATCGTGGAGCCCTCCATTGTTTTCCAAGAGTGAGAAAGCTCCACAGCACATTCATAGTTGAGAACCACTGATCAAGGTAGAAAGGATTGAAAATAAACTGAATATTTTATCATGAGGTTTAGGTTGCACTTCTTCGCAGGGTGAAGTAGCAGACCAGCTTCTGCACGACCCCACATTTGTGATTGCTTTTGCTGCCTGAAGGAATGCATTCGCTGGTAATCAAATATTTGTGCCTACTACAGGGATGCTTACTGCACAAGCATTGTTCAAGAAATCCTGAGATAGGCCCCTCGGAGTGCTAAAGGTGAACAAGTAAACAGCATTGTGCAACATTGGATAGGCCTTGGCATGTATATGTGTTATCTCTGAGGGGTTGTGCATGTGCCCACAGCTTAGTCAATATGGAGCACTGGGCATCTGGTATCGCTGTGTGTGGGTTTTAATTCAGGCTGAGGTTCTTTTTGGGTGGGAGTTGGGGGTTAGTAGAAGCAGGCTGGGTCATGCTGTCTCTACTAACACACCTGAGCTCCTAACGAATCTTCTAAAACGTGCTCTTCTTGCTGGCATGAGTACTTGATGGCTTGCTTCCTTGCATTCTGTTGCTGATAGACACTCACATATTTTCACTTTCCTGCCGACTTGCTTGCTTGCTTAGAAAGTTCGTTGCGGCGTTTTAAGAAATTTAGGACTTTTCAGGAGCAGTAAAACTGCTATCTTTGTATTCCAAAGTATTACAAGCAAGCACTGCAATGGGTGCATGCTTGTTTTATATTCTGTTATAAATCAGCGATATGAAGTTCAATTTTGAAAGAGGAATTGATGATGTCATGCTTTTTAAAAATATGACAAGCCTCTGTTTTTGTTTTTTACTGTACATAACCTGGCACGATTGCAAGTGGAACATTTTGATGAAGTTTAGTCTCATTACAAAACTGCCTTTCAAAACATTTGCAGAGGATGGAATTCGGGCCTTGCTGGCATTGATTGTCGACGTGGTGATTCATTCGAGGCCATTTTGACCGAGGTAAGTTTTAGGTAACAGTTGAGCCAAGGCAGAAAGAACTAAGTGCAGCAGAGAGTTAAAAGGATGCTGTTAGCTAAATTTAGCATAACTGGTAGACTGATTTGCCTTGCTGCGACGAACGTGATGGGCAGTTGACACCGATTATTCCAAATGGCTAAAGCATGGCCATCACTAGGCCGAAAAAAAAGGGAATCATCTATTTCATACAGGTATATCACAAACAACAGTAACTGAAGCATAGATTCTGGGATTCAGCTGGAGATTGCTGACTGGTCACTCAATAATGGCTCAAAAGAACAGTCGTTTGCTAGGAAAGGGATGTCGTTGCTGAAGAGGTATCACGATTTTTTATCCAGATAAATAATAATTCCCATCCTGCGTCTCGAGAGATAACAAGGCTATTCCATCATCATCATCAGCATCATCACCAGCCTCTCTACGCCCACTGCAGGGCAAAGGCCTCTCCTATTATTCTCCAATTACCTCGGTCCTGTGCCAACTGTGACCAATTTATCCCCACAAACTTCTTGATCTCATCTGCCCATCTAACTTTCTGCAGCCCCCTGCAACGCTTGCCTTCTCTAGGGATCCACTCTGTTACCCTTAACGACCAGCGGTTATCTTGCCTTCGCATTACATGCCCTGCCCACGTCCATTTCTTCTTCTTAATTTCTACTAATATGTCTTTAACACCGTTTGTTCCCTTACCCACTCCGCTCTCTTCTTGTCCCTTAATGTTTACACCTATCATTTTCCGCTCCATTGCCCGCTGGGTCGTTCTCAATTTTAGTTGAACCCTCTTAGTGAGCCTTCCAGTTTCTGCCCCGTAGGTGAGTACCGGTTAGATGCAGCTGTCTATACACTTTCTTCTTCAGCGACAATGGTAGGCTGCTATTCATTATCTGAGAATGTCTGCCATATGCACCCCACCCCATTCTGATCCTTCTAATTATCTCTGCCTCATGGTTTGGATCTGGGGTCACAACATGGCCTAAGTAGATATATTCGCTTACCACTTCCACTGACTCGCCACCTATCAAACTGCTGTGCTGTCCTGAGGTTATTGATCATTACTTTAGTTTTCTGCATATTTTCAGGCCCACGGTTCTACCCTGTTCGCCCAGTGCGGAAAGCATGCTTTGCAATTCGTCCCCCGAGTTACTTAGCAGGCAACGTCATCAGCAAACTCTGAGGTTACTGAGGTATTCTCCATTACCCTTACTCCCACCTGTTCCCAATCCACCGTTCTGAATACTTCTTCTAAGCATGCTGTGAATAACATTGGAGAGATTGGTCTCCTTGTCTGACACCTTCCTTATAAGTATTTTAATGCTCTCCTTATGGAGGATGATGTAGCTGTAGAACCATTGTAGATATCCTCTAGAATTCTTACATAATGCTCATCTACCCCTGGTTCCGTAATGCCTGAATGACTGCTAGGGTTTCGACGATGACTAGTCAACTGCTTTCTCATAATCTATGAAGGCTATATATAGGGGTTCAGTATACTCATCGCACTTCTCTATCACCTGATTGATCGTGGGAGTATGGTCCATTGTTGAATAACCTTTACGGAACCCTGCTTGTTCTTTAGGTTGACTGAAATCTAAGGTTGCAGAGATTCGGTTTAGCGATTACCTTGGTAAATACCTTGTAGACCGACTGACAGTAAGCTGATCGGCCTGTAATTTTTGAAGTCCTTCATGTCGCCTTTCTTATGGGTTAGGATGATGTTCGCGTTTCTTCTTCCAAGATTCGGTACCATTGCGGTCATTAGGCATTGCGTATACAGGTTTGTCAGTTT